>KZ308452.1:375961-451654 GCA_000376725.2 Ladona fulva
ATATATATAATAAAGACTACAAATGGGCAAAAAGCGATATGTTATACATTATGATGGGGGAGATCAAAAATCCAGAAACCCCGCCTGGTCAGTCGGGATCCCTCTAAATCCTCCTGAAAGGAGGTCGTCACCATTCAGTCCTAAAATTCACGAATTCAGTTCACAATTTCAAGTCATTTCCGTACTGAACAGGGCTCCCGGATAGTGGACAACGCATTCGACTTCGGTGAAAGCGGTCCTATGTTCGATTCCCGGTCGGGGAACCACGTGCGAAATGACCTCATCTGACGAAAACCTTATTAACAACGCCACTACGTATTGACTAATTTAGAAATATGTTTAACTAACTACACAATTATTAATATACTAAATTTACAATGTACGGTGCTGGCTAAAATTGTTGCAGCACTTCAGAGCTGTTGCCCCCCGAAGAACTAAAAGGAGTGCAAATTATGGAATAGAGAAAGCGCTGATCGTCATTCGCATAAACGTTATTGAATGTTACCTATAATTTCATAATGCAAATATTTTTCTAACCGACGAGTCAGTACTTCCCGACCGCTGTTTCTTCATCCCCGGTTTTCAGTATACGCGTCATTGAATTAATATATTTTCGACGCGAAATTCTTCACTATTTCCCAAAAACATTTTGTTTTCTACCCGAATTACGAATATCGAACTGCGTTACTCCGAAATGATTCTGTTTTTTCCTCTCGAGGATTCGTCTCACTATTTTTCCATCAAAGTTTGGTGGTTTTAAAAATCGTGGTACTTTTCAATGACCGAAGCTCAGTGATTAATATCGAGACAGCTCTTTTTGACCATATTCATATTTTCCTCAATATTAGAACAATGTTTTTCTTATGCCTATCATTTAAAATGTATTGTTACCAAAGAGAGAATATCTCAGATGGAATTCATTTAAGGCGTTCCTTAAAAGTCCCCAAATGTAATTTACCAATGCCTATGCGTGGAAAACGTGTTCGCTGCATCGAAATTTCGATGGTGATGACAAAAAATATCATAAAATGGACTGGAAATATTAAGGAAACAAAAAGTATATCCTAACCTACCGAAATATCTGAAAGCCTTTTTCACTGTTGAAGATTATTAACAAACAGAGAATAAGAGACTGAAGACATCTGAATGAATAGTTAAACAAAAATCATTGAAATTTCAAAAAACTTAGCTTAAAACTGAATTGCAAACCAATGAGATGGTGAGCAAGAATATGCGAAACGGCCATAACAAAAGGAAAGAATCATTAAGGAGTAGAAAGGTTAATCGCCAGACTATATTACATTATATTCACTTTTTGTGGCTCTTCGAATACATAATTTACCGTTAATTCTCTAGCCTATGGAACTTCTAGGTCGTTTTGATATTTAGAGAAAACTAATATCTAATAAAGCCGATATTTATTACTGCGAACAATTAGTCCTTGATAGATTTATAGGATATTTTGATAAATTGATAGAGCGATTTGCTGGAAAATTGACTCTTGATAATAGAGTAGAGCGGAGGAGGGGAAGCTGTGGCCTTCTGGTCGCGTGCGGATTCTTCGGGCGTTCAGTGCGGTCTTACTGGCAATTTTATACAAATGCCTCTTTTTAAATTATTTATTAATCGCCAAAGATAATCACTCAGTGAATGAATTAGTTTCCTCACATAGAATATCGATGTTAAACAGCTGGAACGTTGGCAATTCGCAACAAATAGCTTCTTTTGTTGCTGAGTTTTGAGGGCTTATGATGGAAAAAGGTTCATCACCCCTCCTCTAAAGAGAACAAGTAAAGACAAATGTTTGTGCGTAATTGCAGATTGAAAACCCGATGTTTTCACAATCGGCATATAACTTTCACGATAAGAATTTTTTTGTAGAAGAGGTTAATCAACGAAAAGTTTCTAATTTTATTATTATTATAAAAGTTATAAACAATTATCGATGTCTCTGAGAGAGAAAGTGCTATGGATCGTATTTTACCAAATTAAATAAAAACAAATTCTATTCCTTCGGAATGCCTTTTAACTTCCTTTTGTTTAATTAATTCGGTTAATTTGCTTAAGCAATACATAAATGTAAATAATTTAATAAAAACGTTTGAGCTAAAAGATGAGCCAGGTTGATATTTGTGTACATAATATTTGAAAGGCCACATCAATTTAGGTCCATGTGATTGTTTTTATTCAAGGAAAAATATCTCCCCAACTGATTAATTCATTGTGGTTATTCCTAGCGATCTAATTTGTATACGATGCAATTCATTGCATCTTTGCTCTTAGCAATCAATTTTCTTACATTTATTTACATGAAATTTTCACAATTTTTATCTCATTCGGTATATTTTAAATATGGTTAATAAATGTGCTCATACGTCAAATTTTGATGGGTCATCCCTGATGAAAGAAGTACTTAATTTACAATTTCTAACAACAATATCATAAATAACGCATACCATTTTGTATTTTAAATAATGTTAATTTACAAATATTTTAATGTCTGGTAAATGAAGTGTTTTATTCTAGTGAAAACATTTAGAGGTAGTTTGAATGTCAATTGCTTACATTTATTTACATCCCGCTTAGACATTTCAAATACTGCCCAGAGCCAAAGCGTCATTTCTGATTTGCACAGTTCTTGATTATAGCATTTGACCATTAATATCAAAACCACTGTAAATTACCACACAAATCACCATGATATCTTAATAAGGATACATTATTGATAATAAGTTAATAGTTTGGTAAAGTATTTAATTATTTGAATTATATGCTGAGGTAATCTTGATTTCAAAGTTGGTCGTTGCTTTTAGCTAATAATACTTCGGTGTTGAAATATTTATTTGAGGGATTTCGTATTATTCTTTCATAAATTAGACACAATATTATTTAAGGATAATTTTCAAAAACGTTTCCATTGCTTTCAAAACGTTCCAAACGTTGAAAAACGTTCCAATTCGTGGGGAATTTCGCTTTTGTCGTTGTTTCGCACATACTAATTACTTTTACATCTAAAACTCATTTAAGAATATAAAATTTAATTACAAATATTGACGGAGCTGTAAATAATGTTTTTCTGATCATTCTTAAGTTTTTTTAAGAGAAGAATTTTATTTAAGTTTTTTTAATTTAAACCTTCGGATTACAGTATAAAACGCAATGAAAATCAATTAATATTTAACCAATATCAATAAACACAAAATTTGATGTCATTTAATGCGTTTTGTTTCCCTGAAAACATTTAGAAGTAGTTTTGATTTAATGAGTAAGTATATTTTATAGCAAATAGCCAATTTACTTACATTCATTTACATCCCGGTTGGTTACAAACATTCCAAATATTGTCTAGAACCAAAGCGACATTCCTGATTTACACAGTTCTTGGTTTTAACTTTTGAACATCATTTAAACCATCATTTATTTTAAAAAGTTAGTTTCAATCTTAGATTATTAAATTGTATAATAATTTAACCATCGTTGTGAAGTAATATTGATTTGAAAGCGTCAAATTTATTTACGCTTTTTGGATTCAGTTAATAATTTCGATGTTGAAATATTGATATGAGGAATTTCGTATTATTTCACACATTCTTTCAAAGTTTCTTCAAAAATAATTCGGAAAAATGTTTCAACCCAATGAGAATAACTGAACCTCATTATTATCGCATAAACCCATTAATTTTATATTCTCAACGCGAAAAGTAACAGGAAATGTATTTGTAAATATTTACGTTGCTATAAATAACGTTTGGTTGCTACAGACGCTTAAAGATATTACATAGAAAACAACGTCATTCCCTCACCCCTTCTTTGTAATGCTTGTTTATTCATCCGAGACAACAATGACGGTTGCCGTAATAAGTGCAGAAAAATCAGAAAACTTGCATTAAATTTCAAAATAAAAGCAAAATTATTAAAAAAGTGGACACTAAAACGTGTAAATACGGCAAGAATAAGATTGGTTGCACATTTAACCTTTGAATGAACAACGTTTGATGGAAATCCGTTCAAATTTAGGTATTTTAATTAATGAAGAAAAAAGCCTGGCACTCTCGAAAATGAAAAATCGCATGTAATCTTACGGACACTCATTTTTAGCTCCGGGTTTCGGGTCTTAGCGGGGATAAAATCGAGTATGCCCCGGGATTTCCAGTAATTAGAAATCCAACGCAGTTTACCGCGTGTCTCTAAATCTAACCGTTTCTGAGATAGGGGGACGGACGGACACTTGGGAAATTATATACAATATGACCCTATCATGCATTATGATCCAAAATTTGTTTAATTATTCTTGGCGTGGTTAAGTGACTGAGTTTTTATGGGATGTGTTTTTGTGTATTTTATGAACAAATTCAAACTTTTACTCAAAATTCCAAGTGGGGGGACTCAATCTGACCTTTGCGCTTCTGAAATCCGCCCCTGTGGAAAAGAATGGGGGTTGCAGAGAATCGCGTGGTTGCTAATAATCCTCGAGGGTCGTTCAAATATTCCCTGAATTCGAGCTCTGTCGGGGACAGTTTTAAACTACAACAATACTCGGCGATATCGTTGGGCAGTATTGTTGCAATAACCAATCGATGAAGAGACTCATTATTCTCAACCTGCGTAACAATCAGCTAATCAGGGAGCATTTTGATCTCCAAATAGAATGGAGGAATCGACGAGAAATGCTGAGAAAAATTGAGAGAGCATTAGTGGGTCTTAAATATGTTACGGGGCATCGCCACGTTTCGTCGATAACTCCGACTTTTCTTTCAATCGAAATCCATTAAATATTTTTGCAGTTTGACGCCCCCGAAATCCCTATCAAAACTCGACCATAACAGTCCATTCCGCCAACTGTTATCGCCGCAACGCATCCCATTCTGCTAAGTGACCAAACACTCTCCCAACGCCATAATTTCCTAATTTGGACGTTTCGGGGATTTGCCAAAGGTGGTCGCCGCAAAAGCGTCCGGAGCGCAGGCGGGTGGCGATGCTCTTCTTTTTTTGTCCCACAGCGAAACAATGCATTGTGACGATTCGAAATGCATTTGGGGCGCTTTTGAGGTGTGGAAACGTGCCTTTGCATAGCGTTGCTTCGACGGCTGGCAAATCGGAGGCCATCAAAAGGACGTTATTAATTGGATGTGCGGATTGCAGACATAATGCCCGCACTCTTTCACATCGCATTCACACTGCGGATGACTTCCCTATGGCGTCACACGTCCTCAGATTTTTGACTCCAATATTCCGTTCTATAACGAAGAGGCGTGTATTTGCCATTTCATTCACACCGTGGCATTATTTTACTCAGAATATAAGCAATGCCCAGTTCTTATACACATTTAATTGATTTTAAATTGTGTTTTCAGAAACTATCGCATTAATTGAACCATAACTACGTAAGTTTAAATATTAGTTCTTATTATTATAAAACTCGTCATTCAACGAGGTTATGCGCATGTGGGCCTCTCTGACACCTAACATCTGAATCAACACATGGTATAGTTATGCAATCACAGAAAGTAAAAATTATCTAAAAAAAGCACAGCAAAAAGTAAAGGAAAGGACGGTGTGTCTCTCGGCTAAGGCTTTCAGAGAAAAACCCATAGTGCGGGAAAACACTCACACAAGAAAACACACATGGAAATGAAATAATAAAAGCAGATATGATTTTAATGTCGACATTTCCTATGATGGCGTTGCATGGAGTGGTCTTCAACTATGGGTGAGGTCTTATACCTGAAAATAATGAATAGTAAGAGAAGGCGATATATTTCGGAAAGTTGTTTTTTTTTTATACAGAAGGAGAGCTATAAGGATCATCTGCAATTGCTAAGCTGTGATAAATAAGAATCTTACTACTTAAATATACTCAAGTAGTTAAATTAAAATAATTCAAATAAAGAAACATTAATAAGACATGGCAACAGATTGCGTATCTAATTGTATTATGGAGATACAGTTTCGCATGTTTTGAATGTCTGTGCCTTCAGGAACGCAATACCATTACAAAACTGAGCTTTCTCTCCATTTTACAACCATAATCAGACTTGAAAACTCATTTCTAAGAATGATTTGCTTATGTTACATCGCACATTCATGTGTGCAAAGAATGAAAGTTTTCATAAACAAAGAATTGCGAAACGTATTAAAGGATGGATCTAATTTACGTGTGAAATTATATCCATCCATATGCATTACTATTTTGTAGTATTAGTACACACACTTTGCCAATGATAGAGCTAGCTTATGAAACCCAGATTTAATTAGGCGTTTTCTTTTGCTTTTTCTTGATAAAAACAGTTTCTGAATCAACGATCAAGCAAATACGGAAACAGTCGGACACTCACAATCGAAAGACACTCGTTCTCTAATCTCATCATTGTGCGCGATTATTGGTCGACAACTTTCAGTATTAAGTACTCGCAACAATGCTGCACTGACAATGACCCTCGATTTTTTTGTTTGCGATCATAAAAGACTCTTGACTTCGGATACCTTTTGAGTACTTCACCGAGAAAGTCCGCTCACCTACTTTCTTATCCGAGGCAAAGAGGGATAAGCCAATGCCAATAATAATAAATAATGCCAATTTACGAAACAATGAGTTTTTTTACAGACACAGTGATGAGGAAGGCGGCACTTTTCAATTTGAAAGTACACTTCCGTTTGCATTCTTTAATAAAGAGCATCGCCATTAAGTGCGGGCGATTAAACGAATCGAAATAAAAGAAGGCCGAATTAAAAGGGAGGCGCGCAAGAGGACACGTGTCCGCCATAAAACTCCTCCTCTTCGCTGAATCCGCAATGAGAGGCAATTACAGTGGCGCTTAATATAATCCTAAAAATGTGAATCAATTATCGGATGCAAATAGATGACCATTAAACGTCTATTAATTTATAATTAACACTCTTTCAAATAGCATTCCTTGAACTATGTTAACCTTTTTCGCAGATAATCTTTCAATATTATCTTTATCCTTTATTCTCCGAGTAATACAATATATTTTTCCCTTTTTCCCTTCGTGGCCTATTCCAGCCGCCAATTCTTCTTTAGCGTGATAAATAGTTCTGTTTTCCTGTTTATATATTACGATTCTAAACTTCTTTTTCGCTCGGATGTGATTTTGTCATGAGAACAGAATTCCTTGCCGACGCAACTCTTCGCCATGATTTCCACAGATGACAGAATTTATAATCTCCCGTAGTGAAAAAGCACCATTTGGTTACTTGTAATATTTTAATAAAGTTTTCATAACATAACTTGAAACTTTAAAAGATGAAAAGATTAATTAAACTGACCCAGCTGTTTATCGAATAATTATAAAATATTTTAAGGGCTATTTAAAAATCAGAATGATAATATTAATGTCGATTGAAATCACAGCATAAGTTAAGCTCGTCTTATCTCTGAACCTCATTATTATCGCATAAACCCATTAATTTTATATTCTCAACGCGAAAAGTAACAGGAAATGTATTTGTAAATATTTACGTTGCTATAAATAACGTTTGGTTGCTACAGACGCTTAAAGATATTACATAGAAAACAACGTCATTCCCTCACCCCTTCTTTGTAATGCTTGTTTATTCATCCGAGACAACAATGACGGTTGCCGTAATAAGTGCAGAAAAATCAGAAAACTTGCATTAAATTNAATAATTATAAAATATTTTAAGGGCTATTTAAAAATCAGAATGATAATATTAATGTCGATTGAAATCACAGCATAAGTTAAGCTCGTCTTATCTGAAGAATTTTATCGAAGTATTTTCACTGCGGACCACAAATTTTCATTTTTACCGCAGTTAAACCGTTTTGGTGTTAAAGCAATAAACACTTATTGAATGTTAGAGGCGACTGAAGGGACCCAGGCTGTGCTTCGTTTTAATCGATGTTTCGTGTTATCCGCTACTGCGTGAATCGGTTTTCACTACAGTTAGAATTTCCCGTTCACTTCCAACAAAAATGTTACTGCAAGAAATACTACATTAGTCTAGTTTATATAGATGGCAATCTAATATCTCTAATCTTAACATAGATTTCGCATTTCATACATATACTATGGTATGTGAGAGCAACTCGTTCAATCATCTCATGGTACACAGCGATATACCATTTTATTATTATTCCGTAGCACCTCCTAGAAAGCAGAAATTGCTTCACCACATCGTAGTTTTAGTTATCAATATTGTAAAGTATGTTTGTCATCCGAGAATTGAAGTTATTACTTATTTTTAAGCGATATTTGTTAGCTATCCTTGTGGGATTGTAAACGACAACTTAACAAGGATTTAAATTCAGAGAAGAACCATTCATCTATTTGATCATCAATTCTCTATTCTGCAACCTGTTTTTATGAAAGTTATAAGTAAATAAAGAAACTTGATTTCAACAACGGAATCCATCGTCGAGACGATTTCCCTGGAAAGTAATCAATTTTGACGAATTTTGCATTTAACTTATCAAAGTTTGAGAAATTTCGACCCCAAACCTATAATCAACGGTTAGATGGGAAATCTTTATGGAATACTCCTTGTCATACTTGCCTCAACTTCGCACAATGAGTCCTTCGATTTTAAATTGCAAATGCGAAAGAAGTAAAGCCTGCAAGCAGCAAAAGAAAAATTTGTATTGTTAAAAATGTGTATTCCTCATGGGGGATATTCGATCTCACCTGTGATCAGTATGAAGAGCAAAGCGAACATGAAAAGTAGCCAATTATCTGCGCGAGGAAGATATTTAATGTTGTGCCAATCTTGAAAGTTGGATAAGGCTTGGTTTCAGAGTTATTGGGGAAATAGAACTTCCATAACCTCCCTTTCCCGTCCGTCTATTACTTACTAACGTTGTCCATTTACCCATAGAAAAATCTAACTTAACGGAATATAAAGTGTCCTATGTGTCAACTCACGACGTACAATCTGTCGAATTTCATCAAAATCGGTTGAGTTGTGTCTGCGTGATGCGATAGCAGACACACAGAAATGAATTTTAAAAGGGTGTTATAAAGGGACTTCCAATTACTAAATCTATCACTTTTGTGAAAATCCCTCAAATTCACGGATATGGGTTACATTTTACATCGTAGATTTTGAAACGGCACTTTCTATCAGTGCTGATCTCCACTTTTTGTACTTAATTTCGATCATTTTTGTTTGCATTTCATTTGCAGATGGAAATAAGAAAAGTTTGATTTCTCCAAGAGGTTGATAGATCCATCACGTCAGTCTCTTTTTGTTCTTTGGAAATCTTTACAAGCAAATCGCGTAGTGTCTCTAAAATTGGCTCGAGCGTACGCCGGGATCGAGACAGTCACGCGTGACTTTTTCAATTCCGCTATTTCAAGTTTTTTCTAGTCGCTCGATGCAACAGCCCCTCTCCATATTTTCCGATATAGAATTGATATTTTGGTTTGGTTTTGGTCCACGTAATACATACATATATATGTTCTGCCTTTCGGTAGGTTCATAATCATCCTGTTCAGTACCCCCTCTGTCATCTTTGTTCTTCGTCTTACATTCTACCCTCATTCGCTTTCTTTGGCGATCCCTCTCATCTCGATATTTCACCCACGCATTTCCTCTGTCGCCGTTATTTACTTCTATTCTCCCCTCCCCGACAGTCTCTAGCACCTCCATGTTTATTTATCTATCAACCCAACTCGCCTTTTCCACTGTACACCACACCTCCAATCTTTCTCCATAAAATAAATAAGCTAATAGACCAATTACACCTGCTCCATCGGGAAACTGCTGTTTCATTTCAAATTCTCTTTTGTCTTTGGTGCGTTCCACACGAACATGTAATGTGAACTGCCTTCTCGTACACATATCAAAATTCCAGTCCACGCCGTGTCTTTTCGTCAACGTGCCTCTCTTCTTCATTTTCAACGCGGGCGTTTAATTCCGTCGTAATCGCCGACGCTCTGCCACTCCCAACACCTGTGCTTCGCTCGCAAAAACGAGATCGTTGTTTTGCGATCCGATATAATTCCACCGCGCCCGGATTCGCAAATCTATTTTTTGCGTTCGCTTTGAGAGGAATTTTTTCGCGCGAGAAAACATCAAAGTCCTCCGCAGAGGAATCCATTTGGTCCGAAAATTCAATCGCGTGGGGAATTATGTTTTCATGATTGGAATCGGAAATTGTTTATTAAAGTCCACACGCCGCCGCGATTAATATTCATTATGTTCCAACTTTTGGCGGTGCACCGAATTATGCGACGAGAGCGACAGTGCGGCCGTCGACGCAACAAAAACAACTGAGGTCTGCTTCGGCGTAGTTTGTGGGGCTGATCTCCCTTTTAACTATAAAACAGTGGCCAAGAACACTTCCATTGCGTTTAAAATAAACCGCCAATAAATGGGAAAAGAGAAAATAGAGTGTTCGCGAAATAATTGTGATAAATATTAGCAAGAGATGCACAATGGAAATCATGCATATGACAAGGCGACACGTAATAGGAAAAATATCATGAAGTGGAAGGGCTTACATGATGGAAAATCAAAGAGAGAAAAACTTATTTTTCCATAGAATATTTAATCTACGACCGGTTTCACGAACATCTTCAAGTAGAGAAAAACATAGGTCCAAGAATTTACAGTAAATTTCAAGGGAAGAGACGGTGATGGTGAGGGAAAGGGGAAAAACAATACGTTAAGGACTAAAACAGATGTAAAGAATGCTGAATCACACGGGCACCTAGGAGAAGAGATGCCGAGAATAAGGGCGGTTCAAAGGGGGTGAAGAGATATGTATATCGTAGCATATCGATATCTATCATCAGCCATTTTCAATCCAACGTCGGCGTCGGATGTAGGCCTTCTCAAGTGCTTTCCAACTCTCTCTACTCTGAGATTATCGTTGTCACCCCTAGCCACTTGATAATATATCTACTCCATCCGTCTTTCGCCCTTCTTCTTGGTCTCTTCACATCTCTTCGTGTCCGTATGAGAAATGCTGATGTCCATCGGTTCATCTTGCCACATTCGCTGCCCACGTCCGTTTCAGGGGCCTTATTTAGTCAATGACCCCTGTTACTCCTGTCATTATCCTCACCCACGCATTAGGTTTCCTGCATCTTCTCGTGATTTCAAGCAGCCATCGTTCCATACTTTTTGTGTGGAGTCGCAGCTGCGTTAAGGACCACATTCCCCGTGGGATGAACTTATTAACAGTACAATCGGTGGGATATCTTGAACTAACTCTCACGAATATCTTATCATGGGTTACATAGGCCATTCTGATACTGCGAGAAAGATCAGGGAAATAGATGCTAGAACAAGTCGTCTCAAGAATTAATTTATTCCGCGAACGAGACACGAAAGTAATCAATTAGAGAAATAGATGTATGCACCCCCTGCCACATGCCGAAAGGCGGCTTGCAGGGCACTTATATAGACATAGACCAATACATACGGACGATTGAGAGACAGAGATAAAATAGCAAACAGTCGATAGAGTAATTACGTTAAAAGGGTACAATAAGTACCCAGGTAGCCCAAAACGTGTGAGAGGGAAGCAGCGTTAAATAACAGCCGCCAATTGAGCGAATAAATAAAAGACGAAGAGAAAATACTGTGAGCGAAAGCGGCGTCGATCCGAGGGCTCGATGGAGGGATGCCATTGAGAAGAAACCCCCAAAGGCGACACTCCCCTTCATTATAACGCTCTTTGTCTCCAATTCCGCTCTTTTACATCGTTACCGTTTTTTTGTTCCGCTCGAGGAAATGTCATTCTTTCAATCTCACGGAGCCCTCAAATCCAATACTCTCTCCTCTTTAGACGAGTTCTCCTTTATTAATATTGGCCCACCTCTCCCTTTAGGATCACTCTCTTCATTGTCCGCTGATGTTGCTCCGCCCTCATCCATTCTTCTTATCCTAAATACCTCATCCCACCCCTCCACCAACTCACTCCTCACCTATCTATCGCTCCACAATCCTTCATTGCCCACTGATTAATTGCTATTCCATTTCTGAAATCCTCATTGCAGCAGCAAATACACACTTCTTATCGCGTTGCTCACGACTTCGCCTTGATAAAAGATCATTTTTAGGGTTACTTCTGATCGTATTTTTCCGTGGAGCTTTTGAGAAGCTTACAACTATCAGAGGTATAGAGGGATTTTGCTGCTAATGAGGCACCTGCCACTTGCTACTTTCGGTGTGGATATGTAAATAAAAGTGGATTTAAAGTTAGTTACGATATAATTCTTTTATTAACGCTCATCTTTGCACCTTTTGTAGAAAACAAAGAGGAATTCTTCTTCATTGACGACAATATCCGTAGTAGTTGATGGATTTTCTAAACGTACAATTCCTAAGGCATAGAAAAGGATCCAATTTGGAAGAAGCAGTCGATAACATTTTGAGCTCCTCAGAAGGGGAAAATTGAATTGCCCTCCGTTGAAGAGGGGGAAAGGGTCTCAGGTGAAATGAATGGTCGAATTTGAATCCAAGTAGCGACTGCACACTTTCAGAAAGTTGATACATATCTCAAGAAAGACATCTATTTTATACTCTCTGTTTCATTGAGTTACCTCTACCATTTTCTCGGCAGAATGTAGATAAACAGCAATTTGAATCTACTTATTCTATTATTATTGTCTTCGATATGTGCTCTGCGGGCGTATGGCAGGGGGCTCATTCACCGTTCATTTTCCTAGGCGGGCACTCGCTGAAAAATACATTTTTGAGACCACTTCTCTGGTGGTCTCAAAAGTGGTCTAACGATTTCTCGTAAAAATTCTTGACGAAACATATCGCTATTCGCCAAAATTGTCAACACTCCTCTGATTGGTCCAATATACTGAGGAAAACTCGAGATGCTGTCTCGCCAGAGTGACGTAACAACGATCACGGACTGTTGCGCCGATTATTCTCTTGAAGAAACAGATTCCGCCGAAATATGTTATGGATGTGAGTACAGTAAGTTAAATTAAAAGATGACTCCAATATATATCGTATCAATGGAGCCCTTTTACAGATGTATATTTTTCCAATGCAGTACCGATGTTCACATGCCTTTCTTTCGTTTCAGTTTCATTTGCTATTCCATTATGTTCTCTCCAAACCTATTTCCTATTCATCAAGATGTACGTATTTGGGTTGTACATTTTGGTGCATTCAGCAAACTCTATCAGCAGAGGCCCACTTGATTTCTCTGGCCCAGTTCGTATTGCCCATTTCTCGCTTACTTACTTGTGCGTTAAATCGCCTATAAGAGGCACGTTGGCCATAGGGGCAGATTGGCCCAGTCTAGTTATTTCACCGACTAAATACTTGAGAGTGAAGATGAAGGATGGCAATCCATCTGGACAAGTGTTAAGACAATCAGATCGTAATTACTGGTGTGATGTGATGAGGTCCATTTTGGAATCGATTGAGAAATTTCAACGGTTCGTTTAAAGTTTTCTGGCTCTTCAGTGTTTGGTATCATTGCTTTGCCATAGTTAAGTACTAAGTTTGAAGCTTATAGTTTAAGGATTATTTTAGTATAAATTTGTTGTGACTCGCGACTGCGTCGAGTCTATTTCTCCTCGATTCCCACGCTTGAGGGTTAGGTCGGTCGGGGAATTTCCTTCGCTCATCCCGGATGGTCCGTCCATGGTTGCGGCCTAAGCAACCCGGAGCCAGGGGATGGGGTGGACCCGCTGGAGACGTGGGATGCTGCGATGTGCCGCAGGGCAAGGGAGATGGCGGCGAAAGACGAGGGTGGCAAGAAGTCTCCGAACACCCGCGTCCATCTAAGGGTCACTTGCGGAGGCTTACCCTGCATTACACCAACTATACATCTTCAGTATCCACAGATGTATACTACAAGGTATATATCTGTGGCAGCATCCCACCCCATCTTCTGGAAACGCGGGAAAGGCGCGAAAATCCTTAGGCCGGGACCGTATATAAAGGCGACGATTTTCGGGAATCGGGGAGTTGTGACTAAGTCAGTCGGCTCCACCCCGCACTGGGCGTTAAGGCAACCCCGACGCAGGAGTGCCTCCCTTCCGCTGTGGAGAAGACCTCAGACCGGCCAAAAGTAGTAGTACATAGTAGTATTGTTAAAAGTGCTTCGACAGCTAAGGTCATTTCGCACGTAGGCCCCCAACCGGCCAAAAGGTACTGCCATTAATCCCACTGAGAAATATCGGACTTTTTTCTTTTAGTTCTCCCCTACGACACTGACCACTACGACAAATTGTCAAGCAAAATATTTGTTGGGATTAAGAGAAAATTAATTAAGATTATTCTAGGTTGTCCTGGTGAAAACGGGGTGGATAGAATAAATAAATAATACTTGTAACAAGTTTGTGTTAATGATCAGGATACAAGAGCATATTTGCAATGCGTAGAAAAAGAAGTCCTGGGACTAATTTATGAATGTTTAAACCGTGATGATTCTATTTCATCTTTAGATGAAGAGAGCGGGTATTTTTATTGGAATGCAATCTCTGTGCATAAATGCAAAGATAAAATAAATACAGCCCATTGAGTTGCATTTGATTTTGCTTAATTTACCTCTCCTTTACCAAATTAAATTGGTTTGTGGGCCAAACCCAGACCTTGATGCAACAGCACGTTGGCCGAACTAACATCGCTCCAAAAAACATATATATTTTAATCTTACAAACAAATATAACCTTCTTTTAATACAGTTTCTTATAGTGCATGGTTATTATAACAATTTGGGCAATAAAATAGTTAAATGCTATAAGCTAGAAATATATAATTAAAAGTAAAAATGTAGGCCAACCTGACCCGGTCTCCTCTTTCATAGAAACGAGCCTAGTCCTGTAAAATAAGCCAATTTCCTCTTCTCTACGATTGGTGGGTTTAATCGAAGACTTTGTTTATTATTTTGTGATTCTGTAACGCTAATTCTTTTAAAATGTGATAATGATATCAAATCGTACGCATATTAAACTGTCGATAATTATTGATATTGTATTTATGTACAGAATTTGGCCACGGTTAGACACAAGTTAGCTCAATCAAATAACATAATATTTAAAAATAAAAAATACGCAATAGATAATCTCTTTTACATGTTACTCCCTTTACATTATATTGAATACAAATTTAAATAACATATTTACACAATTTACATTTCTTTACCTGAAAAACATTTACATCTTAATTCTAAACTCCTTTTTGTTCTTAGGCATCTTCAGGCAAACTGTTCCACTCTTTAATCCCTCTATTTATAAATGCGTACTTAGCTAAATCTGTTCTTTCCTTTCTCAGCTTTAACTTCTGCTTCTAATCCCCTCGAGCAATATAAATCGGTTCTTCTATTCTAATTCTCAACTCTTTCCAAGCCTCACCTCCGTTTCTTACCTGAGATATGCCTACCAATCGATTCACCCTTTTTCTAATTTTTGCCAACCGACAATTTCTAACATTTCCGTTAGGCTATCTTCTTCCTTATTTCTCCGTAATACAAATCTATCAGCTTCTTTTTGCCCTTTCCCGACCTTTTAAATATTAATGTTATCGTGCGGATCCCATGCATTTGATTCCAAACGATATAATAATAGAACAGAGTTCGAGTCTCAGTAATGCGATTCGTCCGTTCTCAGTTGGGCGCAGAACTCACTGCTCAAGAACAATTTCGTTTCCTAACTTCGAACGATTCAACGGAAGGAATGAAACAAAAAATGGGCGCAAGGGCTTTTAGAATTCCGAAGAAGAAAAAGTGGAAGAGATGCAAATGAGCAGGAGCAGGTGCGGGGTGAAATAAAGGGTGAGAAACGGCTTTTGAAATCTTTCTAATGAAATTAGAGAGATTAGAGGTAATTGGGTTGACGGATGGACGCGATGCAAAAAAGGCAGAAAATGATAGGGGGCGATAAATAATGCCTTCTTCATCCTCTATATCACATTAAGTGAAAAACTTCTCTCTAAACGTCTCATTAAGAGTTCTTGAAATAGCTGCTCCGTGGAATGAATTTCACTAGAAAATCGTAGAACGTCCAACTTTGTTAAAGGAACAGCTTAAAGATGATCTGTCCGGTGGATTAGTATTTAATAGAAGGTGTCGATCGGGAGTAATTTAGGACACGTAGCAAATGCATTTAAAGTTTTGCAGGTTTTGCTCAAGTAACTAACAAATGGAACAGAGACATCACCAAGTATTTAGGGGTAACATAGCAACGAGAAGCTCAGAATAGAGAGAATTGGAAAACATTTGGGGAGGCTTACGTCCGATATCTGATAATGGCTGATAGTGATACCCGTAAATGTGTGTATGTATATATAATGTGTAAACAAATAAATAAATGTGTTTCGATATCATTTTAAAACGCCTTAGATAGCGACTGATAAGAAATCAAAAAATTAATTATAAAGAAATGAATGAAAATGAAATGTAAAATTTTCATAACATGTGAACTTCGTTTTAAGTTTAGGCATACACACTCTTCAGCAGAACGAGACGCCACTCTGTTTTATGGACTACTTAAGTCACTTGTACGTAATACAATATATAAAAAGCAAATGTCTGTCCGTCCGTCCGTCTGTCCGTCCCCCTATTTATCTCAGAAAAGGCTTGACTTAGAGATCTGAAACAGACTGCATTATGTTTCTACGATGCTGAAACCCCAGGAAAACTATTCGTATCTCTCTAAAGGCTCGGGTTCGAGCCCAGGAGCCTATAATACGTTTCCATAAGAGATAAACGTAAATTATGTTTTCATAACTTGCAGAGGTTGTTTCTTTAACAAAATTAAATTAGAAACAAACGTCCTACTAAATTGAGACAAGTTTCACAAGAAAGAAAAATAATAATAGAATTTATTTTAGTCGTGAATCATTCATATAAATTCGAAATTGCGATAACTTTGATAAAATAGACGTAAATTTCGTAAAATTTTTGAGAAATAAACAACTCATCCCTTTGACGACCACGGCAATTGTTGAACATTGATTGCATGAATTATCTCATATAAGTGCACGGGGATAATTGGTTCTTATAATTTTCATAGGAAATTTACGCAAAGTATACTTTTATGACTTGAAAACAGTAGAATAAATATTATAGATAATGGAAAGAAATATATTATTATTGTTATGATCCTACGACGGACACTTTCTGACCTAGGGAGACCAGGTATGTACCATAATAGATATATTTTTAAACTAAATTAAGTTCCGTCATGCTTGACGGGGGCGTTTACTAGTACATAATAATAAATAAGAGAATCAATTTTCACATCCGTATAATAAGAACGGTACATCCGTCTTTTAGGCAGCATTGAGAGATTCATGAAGAAAGCGACGAATTCAAGGTCGAGAGTTGGACAATTCGACTGCCAACCTTATTCACAGCTGTTCGGAAGAAGGCTTTAAAACTTAGAGTGGGAGGAGAAGGGTCTAAGGGTAAACGGACAGTTCATCAGTCTCCTGTCTTTCGCAGACACTATGGTACTCTTCGCAAAACACTTTGTGAGGCTTCCTTCCAACCTGATTGATTATAACCTACGGAGGTGAAACTGGGGAGGGAATCATCCTGCGACAACGCTAAGAAGTATGGAGCGGTGTATGCTGTGAAAGAAGAAGAGACACCGGTGAGGACGATGACAGGAGTGACTGATATCATTGATAGAATAAGATCGCTGAAATGGACATCCATGTGGCGGGAAGGCAGGACAACCGCTGGACGTTAGCAGTTTTCAATGTGAAGAAACCAAGAAGAAGACCGAAAGGCAGATAGAATAGACACATATACACACTCAACACTAAGGGCAAAGTTGTTATTGTTTAAGACTGCAAAGTAAAACAAAGCGCGATTTATCAGATGGATAAAATACTGTATTCGCCGAAAGAAAACATCGCCAAAGTGTTATCGGTTTCAGGGTATGAACGAAGATGAAATGGTGATAAACAAAAAGTGAATATGAACAAGTGGGGGTTTTGCGTTCGAGTACGAAATGGAGTCGGGCATACATCAAGGGAACAGGAATATGGAGGAAGGGAAAGGAGACCAAATTAAAAGTGTCAAAAGCACGGTATCCCGAGTTGAGAATTATACGCTCGCCGCTGGGAAAAGGAAATTGGAAAAAGAAGGTGAATTTAAGAAGAGAGCGTCTACTGCATGGAAAAGTTTTCGGTTATGAGTTCGCAGGAAAGAGAATGCGCGTCGATAAACGTGTTTCCGATTCGAAGGCAATTATCCGCCATAATCGAGTCTTTAAGGGAGCGTCTTTTACAAGGGGTTTTATGAAGGCATTAAATTCCGGAGGGAATTTTACTTGCGCTCAATAAGTTTAATCCATCTTAGAGCCTTAAGCAAAGACAACAAAATGTCAAGATTAATGGAGGTAATTATCGAATACCTGAAGGAGGGGAACCCTCCTTCAGGTGCCCACTCTTTAACCTAATAAAACCCTTTAATCTCTTCCAGGCTTTACTCCGCTCCCTCGCTATATCAACTCCCTCTGGTGGCGTTAACTCCGAGTGGAGCGAGTGTCAAACCCGGATCACACGTTGTGGAAGAGGGGAATACCCTGCTTCCACGTTAAACTATCAATTAATGCAATGTGCACAAGAAAACTGCTTCAGATATTTCAGGATTTTCAAGGGAATGACAGTTTTCTCTTCAGTATGTTGAGATTTGTTTTTTTTTGGGATATTAATAGTATTTGATTATGGCATCAAATACAATCACACCTGAGATTGATTCGTGAATACGACCACTTTTAGTGGTAGTATGGCTTTCGAAGTTTCTACATCAATACGTAGAGTTAAGTAACAGTCTACAAAAAGAAAAGCAGCAACATGTTTAGTAGAGCAGCGATGAAACTGTTCCATCGAATAAATACATATGCGTTGGTCTCCGCATTTCAACGCGATGATTGCAGTTTTCGCCTGAGTTCCAAAGGGCTTCTTCGGGTCAAGGCTGGGAATAGATGCGTCATTAGCATTTAGTAATGCGGCAAAGTATTATTAAATCCACATATGTGGCTTTATAGATTTCATGTTGCTTTCACTCTACAGTAGTCACCATTAACGGACAACCGTTTCCAACAGTGGGGTCTTTTCTATCGAAACGTCGGATGAATATACCAATCGACAACATATGAGTCCGTTAGCATGCACTTCATTTGTGCATTGCCTATATTCAAACATATTAACATCGGAATTGATTCGCTAAGTGTGCTGAAAGACTCTTCGTAAAGCCTCCGACGGAGAACTTTAATTTTCCCGTTACTTTAATCAACAGTAGAATCTTGAAGTAACCCTCACAAATGACTTAACATGGAGTGATATACATGGACGACCACTTACGAAACTCGTATTTGTTAAGACAGTAGTCGGTCGGAGCGAAGAAAAAGTCCAAGAGTGGTGTAACGTTGCGTTGGTCAGGCCTCACCTGGAATATGCGTGTAGTGCGTTACTGCAGAAAAGTGATGAATTCGTGAATTAGAAAAAATGTTACGACAAATCAGTGAGCGTTACTCAAACGCTTCAGAACGCAGAATGGGAATCTCTATAAGATAGAAGATTTAAACAAAGGCTTTTTAATTACTTAATAAGTTCAGATAAGGTATATTTTCGTAGAGAATAGAGCCGAAATTACGCGTCTTCCCTGTTCTGATTCTGAGAGTAAAATCACAGAAATTGATGCTATAACTATCCGTTTCAAAAACTCAGTTGTTCCGCGAATGATACGCGAATGTAATCGATTAGGTAAGTCAATGCCGAAAGGCGGCTTGCAGGGTAAATATGGAAATGTAGATGAAAAGAAATAAATTGGATTTTCACATAAGGGAACAATATTATAAAACAAAAAGTTGGGTCTTTTAAGTATTGGCGGAATCGAGAATATTATCTGCGGGGCTGCGAATGTTAATCATCGACTGCAAATTATGGTTTACGTCGATTGGAAATGCGTTTTTATTTCAAATCCGCGTCAATCGAAAGTGGACGGATAATTGATTGGCTTGTCCAAGAGCCAAACATTAGATGAGCGACGTCATCACAATCGTAGCAAGAAAAGCGTACGAAGCTAACACGTCAGAAACAATGCCTTTTGAGACGTTCTGCCAACTTGAGTTGTTAAGTAATTCAATTGCGAATATAACTGTGATTATATGGAAGCTGCTGAGGTATGAGTGATGGAGGTTCATGGCATTAATTTTGATCGCTACTTATTGAAAGCCATAAAATATGCTGTTTTGTTAACGGAATTAATTCATAAGGCAATTTTTCTGCAATTCTGTGAATTTGTTCTACTCAAAGCATTCTGGTTCATTGCGGAAAACCTCCTTATCCTGCCATTCCATTAGATTAAGGGTAGCTTTCGGACAGATGAATTTAAGTGAAGACAGAAGGATAAAAGTGTAGAGAAATTGCAATAGCGCTTATTTGCCAAAAGACAGCATTTGTCCATAGCACAGAAACGAATCGCTCCTATGTTTTGCGGACTTTCGAATGGAAATGGTAAATATCGGAGGTGTGGAAATGCGCCCTCAGAAGCGAAAGGTGCAAATATATTCCTCCCCTTCTTTTTATGAATGTTTAATGGCGACAAATTTCCATCTCTGCGTCTGGAGGAAACGCGCTGACAACAGATGACTAATGGTTTTAAGGCATTTTCCCTTTTTCGTGGGTGCGATTATTTTTGCGCGAAAAGTGTCAAATCTTTCCGCAGATTCTCCGAACGATTGGATATTTGGATAAAACAGTCGACGATCGCTCTTCAAAACTTCGAATACACTGTCGAAAGATCACGTCGCTACAGAACTGCGGAGATTTTAAACACGTGTTCGCAGAAGGGAAGCGGAGGGAAGATACCTGAGATTTAATTACCACGGGTGCAATGATATCAAATGCATTTCGGGTTAACTATGTAAAGTGTTTATATATGTGGGACTGAAGAATGATAGTGAAAGATGTAGCCATTACTAGGCATTAACCTTCCAAGCGAAACGATATGCAGGTGGCAAGGAATCACCGGAAACTCCTATTTAAGAAGAATAAGGTTAAAAAAAGCAATCAGCGGCATTTTCCGATTACACAATATAAAGATAGTGATGCAATTTTCATCGCAAAATCTGTCACGACGAAACAGCTAAACGAAACTGCTTCCAGTAAGCGAAGCGAAACCCCACTACGTCACTACCTTTCCATACAGAGAGAAGATCTAGATGCAATATTGGCAAGCAATCACATTAACAAGACAAACACCTTCTACGATATGAACAATAAATGAAAGACAATCTTACAATTATCAAAACCAGAAATATTAAAACTTTTACACGTATATCTTTACAATAAAATTTAAGAACAATAACCCATTTGAAGATATAGATAGAAAAATGATACGAGTAATTTGAAATTTAAGCTTGTTAATTATTAAATTAAAAATACGTAAGAGAGAGAATAGAAATTTCAAATCGAGTGCTACACAGTGAACTGGAACAAGTATCCTGTTTAGGCATTATTAGATTGCATCGTACCATTACATTAATGCGATGTCGATCAAGTATGTTGCTTAAGACACAACTCATCCATTTCCATTGTTATGTTTAAATAAATACTAAGCAAAACATGTTGGGATTTTTCCTAGGCGCACGCCGTCACGCGCAAAGTTACCTTTTTCTTATATCCTTAAGAGTGTTTAGCCTTTCCTCCACTTTGTATGTCCGATCCCTCAACGAGGACGTGGGCGATGGCGCACAGTCGGACGAACCCACTTTGCATACAAATGATACAACACAAACACAACGGCAGTGCCAAACTATTCACCCCGACAAACGGTTGAGAATGTGATTTGCGGCACACCAACTACGTTCATCTGTAGCTTCGCTTTTAAACATAAAGGTACATAAATGTTGGAATCATAGCTAAAGACATATTTTCAAAAGAGTTTTGATGTTATCCCCTTAACATATGACATTTGATAAGAGCGCATTTGCGGTGTTGAGGATCGCACGACTGAAGCGGCATATACGATCACCCTAAGCTATGAGAAAGAAACTTTAATATTAACAAACGGTCGTGTTTTTTGTAACATTGTGGTTTGTTAATATTAAAGTTTCTTTCTCATAGCTTACAATGATTTACCACCAAGTCAAGGCCGAGACCATCTCATCTACGATCACACTACTTCAACTGTTTTGGTACTTAACATATAAGAGTTTTTAATTAACGTTTACGCAGATATTGCGTAATACAGATAACTACGTAGTAGGTTACGCATTCTATTTGCTCTTGCAACTCATATTTTTGTATTATTTTAGCGTTGACGACGATATCAAGTCATCACACATATCGTAATTAATGAAGTTTAAGTAGGCCGTGACGTAGGTTTGATTCGTATTATTTTCGCTATGATGTTCACCATTTGTCAATATCAGCGATTCCTATGAGCAAGCCAGGACCTGCCTTTGATTTCGTTTAGAAGTGCATCCACTCTTCATCACCGAAGTCGCAGTCTCTCGAAATCAGAAGAGGCTCATCCTTACAAAATGATTTTTTCTTCCTTTTACCTCTCATAGCGATGAAAACGGAAAAGGGTAGTAAAAAAATAATCATCACCTTGGACGCTAAACTGTACACAATTAAGAGAAATGGCGAAAGAAAAGCAGGCATAGTTAGGGAACTAGATTTAGGTGAATCAACCATACGAGGGTAGAAGTGTTGTTAATACATATTGCTTCGACTGCTTACGTCATTTCGCAAATGGGCCCCCACCGGGAATCGAACCCGGGACCGCTTTCGACCGAAGTGGAACGCGTTGCCCACTTGGCTATCCGGGAGCCCTCAGTTCACTCAAGTAAGGATTTAAGAGGCAGTTTCTTATTCAATATAATCCAATGTCGCTGATCACATTGGCAATCGCACTAATAAACTACAAATTGTAGTTATAAGCGAAAGAATTGCGATTCCATCTTTTAGCATTTAGTGGGGGTTTAGCAATGAAGAGGAATGTTATGCCATTAAAGATCGTTTTCATCAAATTCGGGATAAAATTCTCCCGGGACTGTCGTTTACTCTATCCCAGGAAAATAACAACAAATTGATAAAATTGTACATTTAAAAATATGTATCGTATATTTTGTTAATATAACAATTTAGAAGCAAAAATTACCTTCACTCATTATGATGTAATAAAAAATTCTGTGATAAATTCCAAAAAAATTTCAATTTAAATAAACTATATTTAATGAGGAATTTACTATAAGATTTCTTATTTCGTCGCAATGAAAGAATTCCGGAAAGTTACGCCTGAGACTGTACGTTGCCATTTACACTTCCAAAATGTATATTTAATCGCTTCTTGGTCTTGAGAAGAGCGTTCACTTCCGAATGTAGCTAACGAAGAATTAAAAACAACGACACACAATTAAAGAAAACAGATGCAAATCGGCAGCTGAACACAATCGGCCCAAGCACTCGCTTCGAAAGTCTTCGTCAGATCGTCGGATATATTGATCCTCAATAAGGAATACCAAGGGGATATTGTAATGTATTTAATGACATTGGTAACTTAATTCCTCAATAAGGAATACCAAGGGGACATTGTAATGACGCAGCCACAGTTTCTTACACTCACTCAATGCTACTAAACAAAACTAAAACTACTAAACTAAAAGCCATTTCGTATGGCTGCGATATCCAAATTGTTCCCAATAACAACACTGAAAGTGATTATTCTCTCATTGCAAAAATGCTCTAAAATGCAGGTTGTCATATGCTTGATGTGGTTGCTAAATTCAGAGAAAGTACATTTGCAGTAATCGGTATTCCCCTTTCTGCTACTTCGGCCGATCTGAATGAGCCTAAAATAAGAGAAATTGATGCGGGGAGGAGTCGTTTTAGGGACTCATTCTTTCAGGGAACGATACGCGATAACTGTAAGTTAAATAGGCAACGCTTGGTGTTTACACCCCCTGCCACACGCCGAAAGTCTGTTTGCAGGGTATCAGATGAAACTGATGCGACACGTCATTATTCTAAAATATGGTTGAAATTCGACTGGCAAAGATGTATAAAATTTATTTTTATCTTAAATGAAATTTGGATGAAGGTTATTTTTATTGTAAATGTGAAATAAATAAAGCTAATAAACTTCTTATTATTTACCTAACCACTCAAACTTTTTACTTGGTGCAAAATTGCTAAAATGGATGTGATTTAGGCAAACTTCATACATCAAAGAAGTAATTCTAATTACTATGAAATTGTTAACACAGTCTTTCCTTGTCTTACATCCAAATACCTAAATAAATGAGCGAAAATCCTTCACGCTGCGGATGGAGAGACAAGTCCAGATGACGCTCCTTCCTGCGATCTCGAGCACCTGCTCCGACACCACAATTGGTCGCCCTGAAAAGACCCTCCCATCGACGTCACACTCTCTCTCTCTCCCTCCTCCATTCGACTAAGTTGAATGATGAATTTGAACTATAGCAATCGCGACTAAATTAATACCCATGTTTTTTAGTATCACTTATCATTAAATAAGAAAACAATATATATTGAATAATACTGTATAAAAAGATCACTAGAATACAAATAAATATTTTATTCTAACCTGCAGAGTTTTATTTATTTGATTTTATACTTGTTGTAGTATTTAATTGATATTTGTTGTTGTATTTTCTTTGTATTCTATCAATGTAGTCGTTTATCGTTTGATTCTATTTTTATTGATCTTTTAAAATATTGCCATTACTGTATAACGTGGCACCTACTGAAGAGTCTCCCCAGACCCACGAAGACTAGAATGTACTACTTTTGACGGATCTCAACTGAAATTTCACCCGAAAAGTATAAAATTGAATTTAATTACTCTTTCTAGTAGTGATAGTACGTGCTCTAGTTAATGTCATGACTATCTCTGAACATTCTTCCAAATAGTTTCTGCTGTTTGGCAACCAAAGGATCCCATCTCTGCCATGGATATCGACTCCGGCTCCTCAACAAGCAGACCCAAAGGCCTCTCAAATGGCCCTCAGTAGGCTGATGGGCCCCTCCGATTGCACGCAGGAGTGTTCTATATATACTTCTTCGACACAGGTAGATTCGCGTTTTACTGGAGGTGAGTGTAGCAAGTGTATGTGTGTGTAGGGAATGGAAGTTGTCACAAATTCAATGAGAAAAATCAAAATACATAGATGCTAGAACAAGACGTTTCGAAATTTCATTTTTCCGCAAACGATACGCGAAAATAATCGATTAGGGAAGTAGAGTCATGGTGCTTGCACCCTCTGCCACACTCCGAAAGGTGGCTTGCAGGGTTCTTGTGTAGATGTAGACATAGATATCAATAATAAATATACCTACAAGCGTGTACGTTGTTTACTCACAAACATTCTTACATACATGGATGCATGTGGAGGAAATGAAAGCCGAGTTGAAGGAGAGGAGGTGTCAACCTTCGTCTGAGGACTTCTTGCGCAGACCGCAATCCCGGATCGGAAGGGAAAGCGGTCCCTTAGGTAGTATGAGAAAGTGCTGCTCCGGATTAACCGAAGGAGCGAATAGAATTATTAATGGCGCCAAATCGAGGATTAATCGGATCGAAAGCATTTCTTTCTACCCTGAGAATGCAATCTTTTCATCTTTGCGATGGATACCGAGTTAAGCTGGAAAGTAACACTTCGAAGATAGCATTTCACTATCAAAATATTTAGTTCATATTCAAATGTGGTGCGAGAAATGGCAACTAGATCTTTGTGTAAATAAATGCTCTGTAATATCTTTCTTCGGAAGAAAACAATTGCGTTATAACCACCCGTACAAAAATGGTGGAATGAATAGAAATGTAGTCGACTCTGTTAATTATTTCGGAATCACTCTTACAAATAACTTAAACTGGAGCACATTTATTCAAAATAATCTGCAGTAAAGTAACTAAAGAGCTCGATTTTAAAAAGGCATTGTAGGTAGATGCGACGAAAAGGTAAGTGGGCGGTTATTTCACCTTGGTTATGCCCAGTCTGAAATATGCGGTGAGTATATGGGACCAAGGGATGAAACGAATGCTCGCGAACTCGAGAAAGTGCAGCGCAAAGCGATACGATTTGTTAAATAAGCTACGATAGAAAAGCAAGTGTTACGCAAATCCTCTCAGTCACAGGTTGGAAATCCTTGAAAGAAAGGAGATTAGGCTGCGACTGCTTGATAAATTCAGAGGAAATACATTTGTGGAATACGTAAACGGTATTATGCGAACCCCTTCTGCTTCTTCGGCCGACCCAAGCGTAAAATAAGAGAAATAGATGCGAGTACAAGTCGTTTTAGGGACTCGTACTTTTCGCGAACTGTACACGAAAGAGGTAACTCGTACTCTTGGCGTTTGCACCCCCTGCCACACGCTGAAAGGCGGCTTGCAGGATATTTACGTAGATGTAGATAAAGGTACCTTGCCGGGACGTTAGGTGGCGAGCCACTATGTCCCGTTGTCCTCAGGATGTCCATCATTGATACCCCGTAGTAAGACAAGCAAATATTTATTGTGAATTTAAATTGCTTTCAAAAGAGAGATTCTGTTCGTTTCTCGGCGAATTCCATATCTGTTCTGTTTATCGACGCCTTTGAAGTTATCTTTTCCAAACCTGAAGTTCAATTTAGAGAATTTGTTCCCCCAAAAGTCACAAATATGTCGATGACATTTCATTCTACTCAGGTAAGGCAACGATTAAAACAATTAGATACAAACAATTGGTATCTGTTAACATTTATATATATACTTTTATGCATTAATTTGCATAAATCAACGTTCTCATATTTTTGAATTTCTGTTTTCGTGTACCAAATAAAAATACGGAAATACGATGATTTTTTAAAAATATACATGACATTCCCGGACAGTTCTAAAAAGCCTACCAAAGCAGCTTCGGGTCGCTTGTTACAAAACAGCCGCACGTTCACTCTCATTGCCATCTGCACAACTCGAATGCGTCTTAAAGTAACATTTGATGCCTTTCTTAGGTAAATAAGCGAAATTCATGAGCATACTGATCACCCAAATTAGACTGGAATCCAAAGGCATCGGAATTCAGAATATAGCTCCGCCACTTACGGAGGATTAATTGTATAATTCTTCGACCGAAAGAAGCAGAATTCCAGACTTTCTCGTCTGGTCTCGTGTTTCTTATGAAATTTTTGTTGTTCGCCACAATTGGCA
This sequence comes from Ladona fulva, assembly GCA_000376725.2. Taxonomy (NCBI): domain Eukaryota; kingdom Metazoa; phylum Arthropoda; class Insecta; order Odonata; family Libellulidae; genus Ladona; species Ladona fulva. Next base: position 403,086 of record KZ308452.1, read on the forward strand.
GTCTTTTGTCAGACGAGAATGCGATTGGTCCGAGAAACAAAAGCCGGAACAAAGCGCCACCTTCTGAATGTATCAAAACAAAGGAATTGCTCTCAGATTCTGAACCGATAAACAGGTAAAAATTATTTAAGGAAAACAAAAGAGTCAAAGAATGCGTATGAAGCGAAGTGATGACAAGTGCAGAAGGGTTGAGCGTAAAGAGGGTATGTTTGGAAGCACTAAAATGGGGTACAAGTAGAATGTTGATGGTTCTGAAGAGGGAGGAAAAGCTGGTTGATCGCGTCGGATCACAAATAGTTTTTGGAGCAAAGAAATGAATGTAAATAGGAGAGCAGGAAGGCAGTGCCACAGAGAAGGGAACCGCGCGAAACTAAGCGCAGAAAAAGCGGAAAACGTGGAAAGAAAACGAAGAGAGGAATTCCGTCGGAGTAACGAACAAAACCACAATCGATTCGACGATTAAAAATATCTTTCCCTGGAAAGGGTTTCGACTGCTCGCTTCTGAAGCTCCCCAAAAAGAGCATCGAAAGTGAAAAAAATGAAGATTGCAGCACGTTAGAAGAGGAATGGGTGCATTTTCAAAGCGCGCCGCTTCAGATGGCGCTCTCGTCGGGGAAGCTGGCTTCGAATCCCTTTGGAAAGCACTCGATACGTAGGCGGAATGATTTCTCTGCTTTGATTCGAATACGTGTCTCAGACGAGGAACGACGACTTTGAAAATGTGATTTATCGAACGCAACGAACGCTTTTCACTTCCGTTCACTTTGACCCGAAGGAAAACTTAGAGCTGCGAGTCTTTTTCGAGTTATCCGAATTCATTTACGTGCCTAAACAACGAATTTGTTTTTATTTCTTTGCACGAAAAACCAACGCAAGAGGTTTGGGGCCTTTAGAATGGATCGTTTGAAATAAATGGAGACAGCGATATTGCGCATGAAATGCAGAATAACAACGAATAGGTAAATACGATTTAAACTGGTATATTTCTGAATTACAGATTAAGTAAATGTACTAGAAAAAGAAGAACGAATACAGTTGTATAGAGAGTGAAAGATAATTTACGAATAAAACACGGAGTCGATCATGCAGCACCAAATGGTGCACCAATGACGCTACCCAAAAAAGATCCAAAAATCGTTGACTTCAGGAATAAAATCGTTTAAACCACTGAGTAAATGACAGCTAAATTTGCTTTCGTAAATATAATTTTAGTTTAATATTTACATGTAGGACTAGAATCGATGAATTTAAATTCTTTCATAAACTTATCGTTATTTTGATTTCTCAGTGAGTCAAACGGATAAACAGTTGAAAAGCCGTTAAAAGAAGAAAAAGCAGCTACAAATTACGATTGAATCGCTAATATTACAACTTTCTGATAAGTAGAGAATGTAATTCATTTGTGGAATAGTCTTAGTCTCGAAATTCACTTTTATTCTGTCTAAAAATAGAAGACGGAAAATAAAGATTGAATATCTCACATTCATGTTAAATAGAAATGTAACTTATTACCAGGGACAGTTGCGAGAATAAAAAACAAGCCTTTTTTCTATTTTCGAGGATGAGATTTAACATTCTTCAAAGTTTGCAAGTCTTGCGACAACTGACTCTCTCAGGGTCCAGTAAGTAGAGGGCACCACCATTATTTACAAAGGCGAAAATATAACAAAAAATGTACGAATCTTAAATAGCATTCCAACGAGTGAATCGTACATATCAACCAAGTGTAGCTCTACTTATGCTGGCCAAAAGTATGCAGACATTTATTTTCCTCTCGAGTTTTTAGGTGACAAAGATGATGATACCATTACTTTTAATCAGTTTTTTTAATCACTGGTTCGAAATAAATAGAAATTAAAGTAGAAGCAGCAAAAATTAGGTAAAGCAATTGACTTACTAGGTGATATGTCTTTCTTATTTATGAGCAACAATAAATCAACCAAAACTAAGAAAACACGTCGCTGAGACCAAATCTTGATAAATGGAATACTTTTGTCCGTCCGCACAGAATAAAAGGAAAATATACCTTTCATTTGTCACCTCAGTCTTGGGTGAAGAAATTGCGAAAGCAACTTAGGTGATGCTGAGTTCGATTGAAAAGTGTTCTTCATTGGGGATTTGTTTGCATGCGCTGCTTCGATGCTAACTTACAGTGGAGTCTTCGAGGGTTAGGCGACACTACAAAACTTCCATATGAATACGCTGTTTCCTTACATTACAAATTACATCGAATAATGCCTTTCTTGGCCACTACACGGACTTCCAAAAACCCACGATTTGTAATTCATATGCGCTGACATTTTTCATCGCGGAAAAGAATCGTACGATAAATTCTTTTCTGAATTTGATGTATAGAAGGAATGTCGAGTGTTTATTTGATGGTTAAAAAGGGAGAGGACTACCAAAACTACCAGGTGGAATATGGTTCATTAGACAAGGAAGAGGCAGTCCATAAAGCAGATTTGAAAAGACATACGCAAATAAACGAAGTTGGGAAGTAAATGAGAATCACTAAATGTGATTCTTATGCAGGGAGTCTAATTACATTCGGAATGGAATAAAGTTGTTTTGTGCTGAAAGCGATAGTCTTCAGTGGAAATGAGTGTAAGTGTCTTAAACTCTGGATGGACTATTTCACTCAGTTTAAGTTACCAATTTTAGTCGTTCTCTTTCGTAAAATGTTGAACTATTTGAATACATTCGCCACTCATTTGCAGTTATTGCTAGATTACAACATTGATCACCTCATATTTGTGCAGTGCTAGTCAAAGGGAGGTTATGAAGCACCCACGGAATCCGAGGGACGGACACCTTTTTGGTGAAAAAGGAAGGACTCCGTCAAACGTTTCATCTAAAGAGGAACTCGCAAGAAGAGATGAAACTCGGCAAAAAAGAAAAAAAAACGAGAGAGGAATCGACGGGGGAAAACAGCGCTCCTCCTCTTTGTCTGCGACGCCCCCCCCCCTCCCCATCCATTCTAAAAGCAAACCACCAAGAGGATATTGTTAGGAATGAGACGCGCAGGTATCTCCTTCGATCGCCGCTTTGATACACTTTTTTATCAAAGGGCGTCGCAGTACAAAAGGAAGCGAGCGTTTCATTGCGGAGGAATTTTAAATGCGGGATTTTTCGCTCTGTGACAAGTGAATTTCTCAATGAATATTGCGTTAATTTGGCCGATCCTTCCCTTGTTTCGCTCGCATTCCATTTATTATTCCCTCCCTCGGCAATCACGGGCGAGATGAACCTCTCGGATTTAGTGCTCCTATCCGAGATTTAGCGCTTTGGTTCGCTGAGATGGTGCGTGTGACTTATTCAAAACGGAGAGGAAGACCAATGGATTGCTAAGGACATGCACGTAACATAAATGAATACACGATGAAATAGGGAGAGATGCTTAAGACAAGCAAAGGACATCGAGCGACAGTGAAGTTTGCGTCAGTGTTTGTACCACACAAGTATCGATTATGAATACTCCACATATTTATTAGAGCGAAAAGGAAGGCCATTAAGCCGAATACATGAAATTCATACCGACAAATTTCCATCGTATTACTTAAAAATCAAGGCAAGGATAGAAAATTCACTTAGGTGCTTGAAAGTACGTGAGAAAAAAGGTAAGCTAACCATACATACAAATATGAGAGTTCTATATTAGAATAGATTCGTGTGCATTTAGAAATTCCCAACCAACCTCCCTCTTTCTCTGATCTTTAGATTATTGAAACAACCACTGTAACCCTTCCGTCAACTTCCTTACCTTCAAATGTTTTTCAAGACATTCCTCCCCTCAAAATATTCGACAGAATTTAATTCGATGCATTTTCTTCGATCTTCGCTTCTCCTACTATCTTTAGCACGTCCAAGTTTGCTTTTCTATTAATACTAATTATTTTTCCGATCAATACCACCCCCACAACTATAAGTCCTCCGATATGTTGATACCTTTCTTTCTAAGGGCCCACAATTCACCCCCATACTGACGATAAACCAAGAGAAATGATTTTCATATTGTTTCCTCACAATATACACAACATAACATTCCGAGAAACTTGGGCAAATGATGACCGAAGCTGAATATCAGAGGGCGTTCACAGAGCGTCGCAATTTGCAAATTGAATTCTGACAGACAAATGAAATGCGACCTTCGATAGACTTTTCAGCTTCAGGCTGACCATTAGGAAAGTTTGAAAATGAAAGCGCTATACCAGCCACGGTGGCGAAGTGGTTAGCGCTCCAACCTCAAGGCCCCGGGATCGAAACCCGGCTAGTCGGATATTTCCAGTTAGGGAATGGTCATGTGTGTTCGTCCTTTGTTATAGTGAAAGGACAGTTTAAATGGGGCTCTTTTTAAAAGTAACACATTCATTATTCTTCAAGACGAGGATTTCACGATTTATCTACATCTACATCTACATAAATACCCTGCAAGCCGCCTTACGGCATGTGGCAGGGGGTGAAAACACCGGGCGTTCGGACTATTTTTTAGCCTATTATTATCATGTTTAGTTCGTGGAAAGAATGAATTCCTAAAACGACTCGTTCTAGCATCTATTTATATAGATATATGCGAGTGCGAGCATATTTATGCGAGTCATGTTCAAGATTAGCCACGTCTGGAATAATTTTAAACAAGGATAATACAGAGCGAAGTTGCTGTGCCATATTGCTGCAAATATTCATATATAGGTATGTGTGTGTGTATATTATATATATATATATATTGTATTTTTTTCTCGAACATAATATTTGATTACACCTACATATACCAACGCTCCGGTATATATATGTGTACATATGATTTTTNTATATATTGTATTACTGTAGATTTGTTTAAACTATGAATAGTATCAGCAAGTTCCTATAAAAGTCACTCTCTGCGAGAGACATGGGTCTTCGTTCCTTTCTGTGATATTCAGAATCCGTTGGCTGAGCGTATTTCGATAGCTCCAGAGGAATCTTGGGAGGAATTTAAAATGGGGTTGTAATGAATAAGAGGTTTAACATGGCAGCGCATCGTACAAAATGAAGGAACGGCTTATAAATGCCCTCGGGAGATGCCTCTCTTGTTTACCATCGGACCTCTTAAGTCAATTCGTCCGTTGACTGAGGATCTCTCATTGATCGGCCAAAGGATGGGGGACAATACCCTTAAAACAAGGAAGGACTTGCTCGTGCGGCCTGTGAGACAGAATGCGGCCCACCGATGATGCCGAATCCATCTTCAAGAGAAGTTTTCAAATAGAATTGAATGTAATTTATCGAAAAGCAATTATTTTCGACTGAATGTTTTGTTGTTTATTTAGCCTCTCGTAAATTTATTTTGATACTCGTGTTTGACGATTTACGATATATTTATTCTTCAACACACTTAGGCTCTTTGACGTAAACAAACCATAGCGAAATGCTAACACATTCTTCGAAGAAGAAAGGGTTGTCATATTCGAGATATCTTAGCCTTGGGTTAATAGGGTCTTAGGCCTTAGCGTCCGTAGATATCCTCCAATGCATCCTGAGAATCGCCCCATAAGGGATTGGTTTAAGAAGACTCTCAATATCGCCCTTGTTATAATTCCTAACAATTAGCTTCGCCTTTCTAACACTCTCTTCAGCAGAGTAAGAGGGTAGTCCCAAAAGTACCCGATATGACGTATAGATGTCGGCTTTTGCTAAAAAGAATTACTATGATCGAAAGTGCCAACCTTAAAAAGCTTAAGTCTGTAGTTTAAAGACGCTACGTTGTTTGGTGTTAGTTTGACAGCCATCAATAGTGAACGCTCTCAGGAAATTTGTAAACATGGAAAAAGTTGGTCATCGTAATGTGATACAATTGTTTTATTTTAAAGGTCTCAATCCAGTCAATATTTAGCTAGATTCTACTCTGGGGGAGTCTGCACCTTCGTTTGCAACAGCAAAATATTGTGTGACAGAGTTTAAATGAGGCCGTACGAGCTGCCGAGACGAATATCGCAGTGGTCGACCATGTTGACTAAAAATTTGGACATGAAAAAGAAAGAATAATTTTCGTGTTTTCTTTGTTAGGTCGGGTACTTCTGGGACTTGTTTCGCCTTCAAATCGATTTTCCTGGTCTTTCTATTATCTAGTTTTCCACAGATTTCCCTTTCAGTTTGCTCTATGATGGCCGTTAGAATTGCTGGACCGCGCTGCTCCATCCAAAGTCCATTGTGTAGAGAAGCAGGGATGAAAGCAGTCTCTTCCCCTTGAAAGGCGAATGCTTTGGAATTAAGACACCGAAGACCTTCCATTCGGCGCAATGGCCAGAGGAGATTTATAATATGCTTCCTACCTTTCGTTCACAGCATTGTTACTGCAATTTACCTCATTCGCGCGTTTCCCATGTTTTCTTTTACTTTCCTCTAATTCTCTCGAACGCCTACGTCGGACGACACCTTTTCATCGAAACTCCGAGAATAAATGTGTAAATGGGAGTAAAAGATGCGGGGAGAAGGGCAACGTAGTATGGATCGAGGACCCTTCCATTAAGAACAGCCGACGATCGGCGTCCGTTGCCACTAATCACCCTCTGATCGATTGCTTCCCCTTCTGCCAACACTTCTTCGCCCCGTAGTCAGCGTTTCAGCTGATTCAGCCACGCATCCCTACGCACAAATATTTGTACTCACGGTTTCGACAAAGAAGCACGGAAGCTGCGTCCGAAATGCGATACGTTTCCTGAAAATGCGATAAACATGTAAAAGGCCACTCAAAAGTCCTCGAAGGTGAGGTTAAATTCAGAGAAGAACTGCGGAGCGAAAACAGATCGCTTAGAAAAATACGCAGAATGTATTTATTGAACCATATGCTGATGGGCGAGTATTAGTGTTGTTAAAAGCGCTTCGACTGCTTTGGTCATTTCGCACGTAGGACCACACAGGGAATCGAACCAGGGACCGCTTTCACCGAAGACGAGCCCACTTGGCTATCCGTGAACCCACGAGTATCTAACACGAGCTAATGGAAGAGGAAACTTCTAGTCTAATTCTTGCCCAAATGAAAACGTTTAATTATTATTACATCAATAATTTGCCCAAAAAGGTCTGAAAGGCCCAAACGCAAACCCGAAATCTACCGCTTCGGGAAGGATGCTTTAACCAATTAAGCTATCGAGCCAAAACGTTCTAGCATGGCGCATTGGGAAGCTTTGTAGGAACCGATTTTCTTTCAATTCCGTTTTTCCTCGGTAGTTTTCCTTTGTGCACTCCCTGACGTATTTTTTTTACTTTTAAACAGTTTAGTTTATCGGCGAAATGGTTAGCACATTATCTCCGAAGATCGGTCCCGGATGTGTTACCTTACGTAAGGATGTGTGCATTAATGTTTGTTTCGGATGGTTTCGAACGAGCGACACTGTCGTCGAGTCCAATAACAATAATAACGTGTATATTTAGGCGAAAATGATGAGCAATAATGAGCCACGCCGAACGCACGGCAGTGACAAACACGTATAAACGAATCTTTTGGGTGTCTGATCTTCTGAACGTAATCAACATGTAATTGCCATCCGAGGGAAGGGACGCCGAACTGTCCAAAAATCTACTCGGAAGTCTTCTTATCAGCCAAGGAAAAGAGAAAAGTTTCTAACGATTCAGTAATTAATTAATGAATTGGATTAAAATTAGCCATTATGATAAAGTGTTCAGGAGCCTGAAATGCGTACTTTACAACCTCTGAATGAAGGCGAATTGGATTTTGTCCCTCTGCCATCCAAATGCTTGTAAGTCCAATTCCACTGACACGCCCCCAAACACGCAAAACTGATTTTCTACGACCGATTTCGCGTCGCCTCAATCCCATTTTCGATCCTTTCTCTCTTACATCCACACTTAACTCTTTCATAATACTTACACTCATTTCCACTGAAGACTATCGCTTTCACCACAAAACAACTTTATTCCATTCCGAATGTAATTAGACTCCCTGCATAAGAATCACATTTAGTGATTCTCATTTACTTCCCAACTTCGTTTATTTGCGTATGTCTTTTCAAATCTGCTCTATGGACTGCCTCTTCCTTGTCTAATGAACCATAATCCACCTGATAGTTTTGGTAGTCCTCTCCCTTTTTAACCATCAAATAAACACTCGGCATTCTTTCTATCCATCAAATTCAGAAAAGAATTTATCGTACGATTCTTTTCCGCGATGAAAAATGTCAGCGCATATGAATTACAAATCGCGGGTTTTTGGAAGTCCGTGTAGTGGCCAAGAAAGGCATTATTCGATGTAATTATCTGACAGCTTTGTGATCCATGGGGCAAAATATTTTCGTGTAAACTGAAACGAACATGGCATTCAATGAAGGGCGTATGCAGAGATTTTAAATGGAATTTGACGATACATAAATGAGTAAACGATTGGAATATTTTGAACAGGTATTTACGAATGTTATAAAGCGACGTTAAACAGTATCCCAACGCAGTTGAAATAAGATCGACTTTAAGTTATAAACGGCGCATTCATGATTACGCATTTTAATGAGCGAAAAAAGGAGCAGTTGATTGAATTCGTCTGTTAGGGGAGTTCACATCTGCCGGGTGGATAACATCTCGTCCAGGTACTCTCTGCGGCCATAGACGATTCTTCCGGCCGAAATCCCATATCGCCAGCAGGTTTCCCATGCGGGTCCATTATCTTGGCTATTGCCCCCTTCCGGAAGGACAACCCTTCCTTTCAATCGAACGTTTTAGCACAAAACAATCCTTGGCTTTCGGCCGCCCTCATCAAGGTGTGGAAATTACGCTGCGAATCTTACCGAGGAAATCTGATCTTCGAAAGATCAGTTGCCGCGGGAAAAATGTACATTATTTGGGAGTTAAACTCGCGCTAATGTGGAAATGCAAGATCTTAAACAACGGACGCCAACGAAACGATTTGTCAGCTGTGACTGATCTATTTCTCTCATTTCTTTCTCCATTAGTAATGTGTGGGGTTATATGTGTGAGCTAAACTGTCGAAGCATTTTAAAATACTACTCCTAGAATACGTTGGCTAAATTAGAAGAGCCGAACGATACAGACTCAGGGCTAACCTTGTGGTAATTATTAATATTAAACATATTAAAACGCTCCATAAGAGAGAACTTTTTACTGTAAAAAGTTCACTATAATGGAGCGTTTTAATATGTTTAGAAGAGCTGGTTTCCATAGAGAAGCACTTGCTTCAACTGGAACTGCAGAAACAATGTTTGCATATTTTCCTTTAGGTAACTTTAAGGGAAAGGATAAGGTGATAAGTTTGCAAATTGAGGCGTGTTTTCTTTTGCGCCTTGAAACCCAAGGTTAGAATACCTAAGTGGGAGACCTGGGTTCGAGTCCCATTCATGTCGCTATTTTTAACATTGCGTAACTTTATATTTGTCTTCGGAACCTTAAATGAAAATATCACACGTCCAATCACCAAATTAACCATTTCTGCGGACGATGGACATTTCTAAAATATCAACTGAAGCTTGCATAAAGCGTTCCCGATGCTCGGACGCCCCTTTGATTGGCACGCCCTGAGGCGGTTGCCTCGGGGCCCACGCTGCGGCACTAATCTGAGAGTTCCTTTAAAAAGAGAATGTATTTGATACATGTCAGAGATTGCAACTGTCCGAGTGATGCTGCGACCACCTGGCAAACAGCTGATGGAGCAGATGAACGTACCTGAAGAAACAATGAAGGGGACCGCCGAGGGGAAGGCTTTCGCACTCACAGGAATCTTGAATTTATTTATTTTCTACTCGGGGAACGAATTCTTCTCAATTTTCGGCACTTTATTCGTTCTTAGGTGTCTATCTTTCGCGGGAAATACTAGAAAATCTAATGAATAGAATCAATGGAAATAGGAAAGTGTGGTGTGTTATTTCGCTATTTTGAGAAGAGGAAAGAAAGCGATAGAGAGAGTAAAGCTTAATATAAAAAGATTATACAAACAATTAATAAGTAAAGGGATTTATAAAGAGTGTTATAGTGCAAACGCGTTCTCACGAAACAAAAATAAAATTAACAAAAATTAAATAATGGAAAACATTGAAAATGAAATTGTGTTTTTAGTGACGAGGACATGTTCAGCTACGAAACAGATGTACGTCAAGCAAAAGCACAATACGAACGGAACAGTGTTAAGAAGCCGTCGATTGAGCAGACGCAGAGAGCGTGGTTTGATTCGGGAGCGTCACCTGAGAGGGGGCGATCGACCCCTTCCAAGCCGCGTTGTTTATGCTTCCATGCCAACTGTCCCTTTGTCACGAGGCGAGCCGAATCTATGCGCGCCGTCCATTCTTCGCCGCCGAATGCTACTTTAACGGCGCCCATTCATTTCTGCGCATGCGCACTGCGTCCCAAACAAAGAAGGCGCGAATGCGCTTGCCTCGTTCGCCACAGATGCCAACAACACAAATTAACTATTCTTCGTTCGCTATTTCTCTCGTTGTTGTATTTTAAGAAACGTCTATTCCTGCGCAATTCAGACGTAGAAATCTTTCAGATGCAATTGTCATTTCACAATTACTACTGACAGAGCCGCGCCCGGCCTACCTGCCGCCCGAGTGCGATCATAATTTGCCGTTCCTTAAAATGAAACACCAAAACCATTCCTAAATAAATCGTGTGTTTCACACGGAAAACAACAAATAATGTTATTGTAATAATAGATATTGTTGTCTACGCTTCTGTTGGCGCCTAAGATGCACCTTAACAACCTGCACCCTTGCACCCAAAGAACGGCGCGGCTCTGACTACTGGTTATTTTACGTAATGATAATATGTTTCTTAAAAAACGAAACTTCTGAAACGTACTTCGCATTTTCCATAAATTTATTTAAACACGACCCGTTTAACGCCACCGAAACTGTCATCGTCAGGTTCACTATATCCAGAATTGAGATGCTTGGGTATGTAGTTTAGACTGTAGGGAAAGGACAGTGGTCATAGGACAGGGTCATAGGACAGGGGTCATAGGACAGGATCATAGGACAGGGGTCATAGGACAGGATCATAGGACAGGGGTCATGGGACAGGGGGGGTACGACAAATCGTTCAAATATATTTGTGCAAATTACCAAGAACGTTTCGGATTGATTTTTAGACGGCGTTCCACAATGTTAGGCCAGAACACCTGGAATTTACGTTTCTTACAAGATATTTATGTTTCTTACAAGATATTTATGTTTCTTACAAGATATTTATGTTTCTTACAAGCTGTCGATAGCGCAAATAATCTGCCCAATGAACTGATTGCGGGGAAAATTCTTCCCAAGATTCTTATTTAATAAGAGGAAACTGAAGTCACGTGATATGAAAATTGCTCAAAGAACCAATTGGAATTTCACAGGATTAAATATAGTTTTTGTTAGGTTTCTCGATTACCAAGATTTTCCTGATAGAAAACCTAATGGAAATGTAGAATTAAATCTATCCTAGTTCTATTGCGCGTAGTACAGAGAAATTAATTTAGGGGAGGCAAATTGGTTAACGAAGAGAAGTTCACCTGCACTTCGAATGGAAGCAAAAACACAAACAAGAGCGGACCAAAGATTATCGGAAGGGAATCACGCAGAGATGAATTCGAATCTCATCTCTGCATTAGCGAGATTAGGGAGCAGAGTTTGTTCAAACATCACTCAGCGGACGAATTAGACACGCCGTCTGCACAGGGCCGGCCGAATTTGTATTTGCTCCGAAGGGAAATCGAGCCCCATTGTTGCGTCCCTTCGGAAGCATTATCTGACCCCTTTTCATTCCCCAGTTTTTTATGAGAAAAATCAGCGGCGGTTCGAAAATTGAATTTTTCCTCGAGCGAAGTGCTTCATCGGTGAATCGGTTGGGCAGAAAATCGGAGAGTGGCCAAGAAGAAGACCAAAGGGCAGATGGAAAAGGGCTTAAATTCCCTATGATGCATCATGATAAACTACTCAAAGGAAAAGAGAGAGACCTTCTTTTTGCAGAAAAAAGGTCAATCTAACACAAGTTGGCACGACGTTCATCGGTCTTTAAATATAAGAGTACATTTAAGAGCATAATATAAGTTTATCTTAAGTACGATATTATTTCAGGCATTGATGGGTGGGAAACTTTCAAAAATTCAATCGAGAAACCAGAATTCCTCGGGAAAGATAGTCACGAGTTTAAAATTAAGCCTCAGCGGCAAAGAACGGATATAGAAAAGTATTCTTTTCTCAATAGAGGTATTTCTGGACGGAATAAGTTAACTGGATCACTCTTAAGAGCCTAGCCTGAAAATGCACAATCATTCAAAGAGAAATGTTTCACTGTATTGTATTAGTAAGGGTATTTTGGTGCTGTAGTAGTAAAGCAATGTAGTAATGTAGTAATGTAGTAATGTAGGGGTTTCTGGAGGAAGTAAGGGACAGAGTGATGAACAGTGAGGTTTTAGCCCGAGACCGCTAAGTATACACATAGGTTAGAGTTGAATGAATTTAACGTAAATTTAAAGCTGATAATTGGCTCGTGGTGGTCCTAATTAGTATAAGGAGCGCTTTTTACACGTTTTTACGAGTCATAAATTAGAATAAAATAGAGTATAAAATTAAAGAAAGCGATGAAAGATGTTTTTGGCTCCGTCATGTGGATGCGCTCCGTAAATAAAAGACCACCCAACTCGATTCACGGAAATCCGAATTTGCCTTCCAATCGAAATATTACATTCTCTGCTCTAATTTTTCTCGGTATATTAGGATTTCTTTCTTCGCCGCATAAAGTACTTAAATAAATTTCTTTTGTTTCACTTTTACATATCGTTTGGGATTAAATGAGCATTCACCCAATTTCATCAGAAATACTTTGACCTGTTTTCGTACTCATCACGTATACATAATGACGGAAAAGTTGAATCATGAGCACCTAGGATAGAAGCAGTAGTATTTTCTTAAATATTCCTCCCTGCGAGAATCGAACCAGGGACCGCTGCACCAAATGCAATCGCACTTTGGCCATACGGGAAAAGGTAGATGAGCCAGGTTCTAAAACCGGTGAGTTCACTTTATCTCTGTAAAAACTCCAAAGAATTTCGTATTACTACTTAAGTGAGTGTCGGTTTATATTCTTGATGCTCATATTCAAATGGTAATTCAAAATCATTTAGATTCAACACTGTCATTGTTACCACGTGTTGATTGTCATTTATTCTTTGGTTTACAATGAGAAATCTGTCCACAAATAGATTTTGTCTCAGACCTTTCACGATTGCGATTATCTTTATTAATTTATTTATTTAAAGGAAACGCATTAACAGCGTAAAGCACTTACAGTAGATTGAAAACAGCCAACAGTTACAAAAAGTATACACATTTTAAAAATAAAAATATGGAAATAAAGAATAAAAGAAATGAATGAACTTCAAATGAAAGCACAAGTGACAAAATAGTTCAACAATAACAATCACGATCATACAAATGGACGTAATGAAGGAGAAAGAGATATGGACTTCGAGGAGTCGAGCCATGGAAAGTCGAGGAGTGGATCAAGGAAATAAAGAGTATAATCGGATGGGACACGGAGGGAAAAAACGGAAATCAAATCACTAGTCCTGTATTTACCCTAAACATTCTGAAAAAATGAAGGTGGTTGTGCTTTAAACGTTCGGTGAGAGATCCATAAGGTATTTTTCTAGTTTAAAGAAGGGCTGGTGACGGTAGGAATGTCCTTAGTTATATTAATAATAGCTACTGAGTGATGCTGGTGATTCGAATCCTATGAGTAGCAGTCATTGTGCAGCGCTACATCGACTTTCCTGCTCATAGCGGTTTGGCTCCGGGAAGAAAGCAACTACCTCACTCCCTGAATGTGCCTCATTCCCTCTCCAAATCTTTCGGTAACGAGTGGTTGAGGATTTCATCAACCTTCTGGTTCAAGGATTAACAAACAGACGTCGATGTTCAAATGAGCGTCCGAAAATCTATCCAAAGGTACGCTTCCGTCAGTCACGCCCTTGTGTTCTATGAAATACAGATGGTTTTCTGGGCCCTGTTTCTTCCCGGGTGGTCCTCGGTCTACTCCTCTATTACGCTCTTCGTTAAATTTTAAAGGTGTCAACAGCTACGCTTTAGTCAGTCTGCCTTCGAAAGCGATTAAACAAGTGTACTGACGACTGCTGTAAAACGCGCCACCGCTTCAGTAAGTTTATTGTTGAATAATAATAATAATAAAACGACTTTATTTCAGGGCGAGATTGAGACCTTACATCTAACCCTATGTCATAAAAGATGAAAAGAAATAGTTTATGGGGTTAAAATAAAAGAAAATTAACAAAGAGATGTGTTTGCGGGTTAAAAAAACCTAAGTTATTGCACTTAGGAAAAAATAGAACCCTGCAGGAAAACGCCCACAGGAAGGGGGGCGTGAAAAACCTGCGAAACCTACAGACAGTGGCATCTAAAATTTTAAAGAAGAGGGGGAATGGCTCCACTTTTGCTATAAATAATGTATGCATAGACTTATCCCTAATATCGTTTTGTTATTGGGTCTAATTTGAAAAGATCTTTTCCAAGAAGCAATAGAAATATATTTCAGCTCTTTATGTACTCCCTGCGTCTATATAGATATATCAAAATAAATAATTAATATTTAAATAGAAGAGAAATTCGATAAATTAATAATGATAACTCATTAGATATACAAGTACTTTACAGAAATAAAATAACTTAAGAAAGTATTTAGCTCTTTTATTTCTATTGTATGGATTCCACAAAGTTGAGCTCGGGCATATTAGAGGCATTACACATATCATAAGGTAAGTTTAGTCTTCGTAAATTACAATCGGATGAAATTACTTTAGACATTTTGATGAAGAAAACCCCGTTTTACGGAATATCACTGTTTGTGTTATGATTTAGTCGCGACTGACGAAAGGCTAAGAAAGTCGTAACTACACACGGACATTCCTGAGACTGCTTTTAGTTTCCTTCACGCACATCTCTGACGAATGTAACTTATTTACTTACTTAGAACGTGTTAATCCACGCGATTTGAAAAGAATTACCTCCGCTAAGCGTTACCTTCAAGAAATCGAATCGAAATTTTAAGAATAAATAGGAATTTACAGGAAATAGGATTATTTCATGGAAAAAATTGCTAATGATATCCAAATAGGATAGTATGCCCTTGTTACACAATCCGGTCAAATAAAGCGAGAATGGTAAGTGAAGTTGGTTCGCGAGTGTTTTACAAGACAAGCAAATGTTTTTAATAACTCTTAACTTGATATACGAGCAATAAATGGAGTACGTATACGCTGTTTTGCCTGCCGAAAGACACGTGAACATTACTTCCCTAACAATCATTATTATGTGCATAAATATTTATAAGTTTTGGAACGAATTATGATCATCGGTTTCAATTGTTTCTTATAGGGGTATCGCTTTTAAATAAGAGGGCTTCGGATTACGTGCACTTTCCAGAACCAATTCTGCTCGCATTCCAACGTTTGGCTGCAGTTGATTCGAAATTCAGACGATGCGCGGCGAATCGCAAAAGTGCGTTGAAGGGCTCCCAAGAGAGAGGTATGAAGACCCGTGCGTAAACGCAGATGTATCGCAAATGCGTACGAGACGATGCAGTAGAGAGGAATGATTAAATGAAGTAAGAAAAAGAGTCGCGACGTTCATTTTTAGTGTGAGCCACATTTCGTAGGGTCCAGCCGCTCTCCCACGCGCTCGAATAGAATGAGCCGGGAATTCCCACAACGTCCGAGCGGCCGCGTGTATTTTGGGTTCCATTTCCACACTCTTCCCCCACGCACTCCTACGCACCACACCTTGGAAGGCGAGCGACGGCCGCAATCACAAAATATACACGCATTTCAAAATAAATAAATTGGAGCGCCGCTCTGGCAACTTAACTGCTGCCTAATGGTGTTTAGGTTTCCAATTTAAATAGTCGAAACTATGAATACAATTTCGATGTATCTACAGCACTCATCTACACTTTCTCTAATCTGAAAGTTTTCGCAAGTGAAGTACAGCGACCCTTTATATAACATTTTCACGGTATTTGAGCGACCAAAGAGAACGCAATTAAAGGTGGTCGCCGAATTATGACAACGTTCGGATCCAACTGACTGGTCTGCATCACTGGTCGCTAATCGATTCAGCAGTATCGGTAGTTTATATACAAGTAGAGAAAGGCTGATGATGCAACTTCCGAAAAATACATCAAGAAATGTGGCGAAATGACATCCGAAGAGAGAAACTCTCTGGCGGCGATGCTGCATCACTCATTACAGAGATTTTCAGAAAAACATTATCCTCCAGAATCTATCTTTATTTGCACAATTTGATGAAATTCGCGAATACAACTGTTCCTCCACTTAAACGAATACGACTTAAATCTTACCAACAAAGTCTTTGCAGGAACAGAAAAAAAATGTTGATAGAAAAATGTCTCCAATCAAGCAAAGAATTCTAAGAGTAGCCCAAATACAACATCTATCGCATAGTCAATGTATATTTGGCTTCCGCATAAGAGTGCATAAAATGGTTTAATATCAAATATTCGTGCTAGAGTGTATTCTAATTATATAATGTATACTTTGTTGTTATTAAGAAATAAAATGGAATACTATCGTAGAATGCATGTAAACTAAGTTTAATATGACGAGAATTCGGTATCCTTACTAAAAATCTAAATCATTTTTGTCAATAAAGTACTCTTATTATCTCAAAGACGCTGAGAAGATCATATTAAAGATTTTGAGAAACCCCTCGTTCTGAGAGCGAATCCGTGCGTCGATAAATGTATCTATTTACGCCTGGCAGATGATCCATCGATAATTCAATGGCAAATGTGTGCATTTTTACTGATTTAGAGTCCAAATGATTGGTAAATTACGATGAAGTATCTGAATAAGGTCCATCTTTGAGCTAAAAATCTGTGGCAATAATCATATTGGCCAATATATATGGTATATGGCCCAAATGCCCAAATAAAGGCATTTATTATTATATTACGTGTCTTAATCACATTTAATAAGGAAATATATTTTGAAAACATTAAATTATTTTTCTTCTTTACGACTAATTACACTGGGAATTTATTAGCTCCACCTATTGAAAGGGAAAAAAACTGCAAAATAAATTCTACAGCAAAAAGCGAGCGATTTAAATTCGAGCGCGCGTCTGTTGTGTGATATTTGTCCGAAATGGAGATTGGTTTCTTGAAAAGCGGATGAACCCGCTGCTGAGTGAAAACTCAAAAGTTTAAATGAAATCCAAGAAAGAAACAAAGAGAGCAAAGCTCAATAATATTTTTAGTGACATTTTAAATGACGTTTGCCAACAATTTTTGAAGAATATACCGAAAATTAGCTGAAACTTCGTGAAATTTTAGCAAAACATTCTTCAGCAAATAATTTATCCGCTAGCTGCACTCAAAATACATGCTATTCATCTCGTTGTATAAAATAATTAATGTAGAGCTTAGATTCAAAGGTACGATTCATTCTCGCCGATATAGAAATGAAATGTCGCCTTACGGAATTGTTTCTTTGAACGAAAGGGAATAAAAGACAAGTGAATCATATAATCGTGTTTGATACTTAAAAATTCAATGCGTAGAAAGACAATCTACTTCTTATTAAAGAATTAAATTGAACGTAAAGACCGTAGCCGACGATCCAAGAGTTGGTGAAATCCGTTACAATTTGATTGATGAAACATTGTAACCTTGATTATTTCAAATATCGCCACTTAAACTGCATTTAAATGGGAATAATTACTCTTCGTAACAACGAAATCCATTGTTTCGAAGTTATTTAAGTCGTTGCGCGTCGCAATCTGCCATTTTGATTCCATAAACACCCAAAGACGGAGGAAATAGACAATCTTTCGACAAAAACACAAGTTCGTCACAAGAAAGATTAGTAAACACCGAATAGCAAAATTCAACATTCACGACATAATAAAGAAAAGATGGATTGCGAAGTATTCGGCACATCTTGAGCGAGTGGATTTCTTAAGTGCCGATTACTGCTACGTGGGTTAACTCCTTTGGGTTAAATTCTTGCACACAACGAAATAAAACACGTCAACCGAAGCAGATGTTATTTACTGGAGGAGATTAAGACAGAAGGCACGGTTAACCGGTCAGATCCGGTTTGGAAACCTTCCTAAAGCTACTCTGGAAGGGAAGCATCTTAAGGTAGCACTGGGATTACCCGGTGACGTGATTCCAGCGTTTGCGGTGACGCGACGAGTCCACTAAATCCCAGCGGCAGAGCAAAGCGCTTTCCAACGCTAATATATTCCAAACGAGACATACGTTTCTAAATCATGTGGTTGATTCATTAAAGAAAGAAAGCGAGGTTCGGAAATCCACTCTTCAGAATCAGTGACGAGTAGGTTACGAAGATAGACTGGAAGAGAAACAAAATGCGTGTGTTATGATTTTTAAACTTGTTGTATTATAACGAGTGAGAATCATTTCTACATACAACAGTCTTGTGAACCACTTATCGGTGTATGGAGGGGGATTACACAGGAAGCGATCGATTATTAAGAATAATTCATGGAAAGAATGAGATTTTTAATCAATTTGTATTCGCATTTCTTTATTTTGAATCTCTGGACGTCGGATCGTTTCTTAAACTGCCTTCTCTGTAATTACTAAGCAATCGCGAATTCGTCCCCTTTTTTTTCCTTTCTTTCTTTCCAACTCTGCGTCAAGGAGCGTTTTCATAGCTCTGGTTGTCATAGCCTCGCCTTACCGGTTGCAGGTTGATATCATCATCATCTACTATTTCCAATCCGACGTCGGATGTAGGCCTCCCCAAGCCCTTTCTAATTCTCTCTACTCTGAGCTTCTCGTTTCCATGTTACCCCTAAATACTTTATGAAGTCTCTGTCCTTCGGTCTTCTTCTTGGTCTCTTCACATCTCTTGGTATCCAGTTCAGCACTGCTGATGTCCATCGGTTGTCGTTTCTCCTTGCAACATGGCCTGCCCACATCCATATCAGTGATCTTACCTTATCTATGATGTCTGTCACTCCTGTTATCTTCCTAACCCAGGAGTTGCGTTTCCTGTCTCTTCTATTCCAAGCATACATCGTTCCATACTTCTTTGTGTAGTCTGAAGTCGCTGGGTTATTGCTGCGTTTAACACCCATGTTTCACTTCCATATGTCAATGTAGAATGCATTCGTTGAAGATCTTTCTCTTCAGGACCACTGGGTTCATTATTTGTACGCATAACACCAAATGAAAGTTCTCCATTGCTGTCACTTGTAATATGAAATGAGCTTTTCAATTTCAATCAATCTACGATTTCATCTTCAGGTCCTTGAAGATGCGCCTTTAGATCGAAATCGGTCGCCTGGTTAAAGTGACACTTGTAGTGAAACTTGGCATAGTCATTGCCCTCCTCGTCTAGGATGCAATGCCAACAAGTGACGGTCGATTTAATCATTCTCTCGGTATTTATTGCGCCATCATGCCATATTTTATTATTATCATATCAGCCATTGTAAGTTATTCGTCCGAAATTTTCCATTAAATCGGCTTCTTAAAGGCTCATTCCACCACTTATACCCGGGAATTCCTTATATAAATGCTTCCTTTCGGGTAATCAACCAATAGAGCATTTACTCGATTTAGATTAATTTAAATTAGCTTTTCTTCCAACAATTTATTTACAATAACAAATCCATGGATTTCGCGATATGTTGAGGACAAGAGGCACAGATTCACTAACCATCACATTTCCAAATAACGGCGCCGTAATAATTCATCTGCGAACTCGATTACACTCGGATTTGGGATTATATCGGCCACCGTTATTTGACTCCTGAGGTTCTATATCAACCATTGAACGGGACAAATACGACCATACAAAATGTAATCCCTCGAATTATATTACTGAGAACATTTGGTTTAGTTTTTTAGCTTTACCGCGATAATTTGAGGATCTCGTTAACTTTGTACAGAGCAGAGCTTACTTAGAACACTAAGATACTCAACCAGAGTTACCAAATAAAAACATTAAATTCGACACTTACAGAATAGATAATCTAATACTTTTTTACGAAATGATTCTTTTAAATGAGTAAATACTATGGATGTTATCAGCTCCAAAACTTGAATCAAACATCAAAAATTTAATCTGCAAAACTCACGTAGAGGCTAAATTTTAGAAAATGTTGTAGAAAATTTGGAGAAATTGCGTAGAAATTTGACTCTCAATGAAAGTTGTCCCTTATTTGTCAAATAAGTGAAGACATCAAAGCGCTACTTTAAATCAGTGGAGATTGTTTGCAATGAATACGTGACGAATATGATTACTATTCCAAGGGAATAAACGATTCCTCATGTTAGTCATATCTTACACCGGCTTGTGACCGATTGCAGATATTCAGGAGAGGAAGATAAGAGTGAGGAAAATGCTACGTAGGATGTGCGAAGTAATAAAAAAGATAAAATGAGAGGTAATAGAAAGGGTAAAAATGGTAATTTTAAGCAGAGAAGGAAAGCAAAATTGGTATGTGCTTAGATGGAATGGGGAAAGAGGGGAGAATTGCAGAAGGAGTAAGAGCGAAGTCAAGATGAAAGGACAAGGAAATGCAGAAAGGAGAGGAACACTGGATAGATAAAAATAAATTAAGGAAATGCTTACGTCTAAAATATGGAGAAAAACGTTGGGAAAAAGTAATAACATTATAGAAAGAAATTTTAAAAGAAATTTATGACTTTACTTTCATTATTTATTCAGTTGGATAAATATCAATTTATTATTGAATATATCCAAGAGATTCTGCTTCTTGATTTATTGGGAATAATATTCGCAATCTTACAAATAGTTCTTCGCACCGTTCATTGAGTTGTTATCCTTGCTTCATTATTTTGAATGACTATTTCCATAAATTGAAACCAGACCGGAGTTCGTATCTCGAAACCCAGTTGTCCAGTGTATGTTACGGTAACTCAATCCGTTCTGACTGGAAATTTTCGAAAAAAAATTAACGTTTGTATGCAATAATACAATTATTTTTATTCACCAAATTTTTAGTTTTACACGGTTTAAAAAGAAAATGTAAAAGTATATATTTATAAATTCTATGATGATTCCTTTTATCTCTTTGGGGGAGAAGATTTGAGGAAACTGTCCAGGGTCGACAGTCGCTTTGTCTGCAACCTTCTAAAGCGATTAGTGTCATTGTATTAAAATATATTATCGCTCTACATACGACGTCTTGATTTGGATGCCTTACCTCCTCTATTAATTCACTCCAGTGTTTAGAGATCTTTTTTACGTCTTTCGGCGATGCACGCAGATTCTGTCAAGTTGTGTACATTTTTGTAAATTCAGTGAAATTAGAGTAAAAGTTGCGCCAGGGAGAAGTTTATTGCGTGGCCATGGGCATGCATTCTACAGTCCTCTGGATTATAAAATCGCTACCATATGTCGAAATTAAGCTCGTATGTTGAGATCATATTGCAGTAAGAAGAAAGTTCGTATGTTGAGCAGTTTGTAAGTCGAAGTACCACTGTAAATGATTAATATACAATATAATGGCAAATATTTGATTCATAATCCGTGGGACAGTCGGAAGTTAGAGACGTTTCTATTCCGAAATTAAGAAAACACAAAATTAAGCTTCTTTGCGACATTTACCACCGTAACGGTTACAAGATTCTCTCCGATGAAGCAAACGACGTAATTTCTATTGTAATGAGCATTTGAAGAACGAGGAGGTAACTCCACTTCCGTCCATATCGATTTGTGAGCGGCCGAAGGAAATCGGTTTGCATTTCATCGTTTGTTGGCTTTTGTTCTTATGTAATGAGCGCAGTGCCCTTCGCAAACAAATCCCGCTTCCCCTTATGTACACAATATCCTTCTTCGAATTATAAGCGAAAAACCCCACTTTTTAAATTATCCTCCGAATTAATTACACATCCACATTGGGGCGGCAGGACATTATGTACTTACGAATGATTTGTTATTTATAGAAAATAAAAGTAAATGATAAAAGCGGACGTAATTAAGATGCATTTATATGAGGCGTTATTTCATATTCTGATTTTACTTTTAAAATGTGTTTCTAATGATTTTTCATCTAAGATGGATAAATAAGCTTTAAAGTTTCCTAACTGATGATGCCTAATTATGACTTAGTGTCTTCACGTGGAATATTTACAATAATTAATTAATTATAATTGTTTTGCTTCCTCAGATAAAGAATTCTGCTGATCCTCGATGAAAATACATTGTTTGAGACAGACTGATATGACCAGTGCTCGAACCCGGTTCTTGTATTTGAAAGGCAGATACATCAAAAAACAAAGGTTTGATTTAGGTACTGAATAAGTTAAGAAAAAGCACGTTCACAGATGATGTAGCCGATGCAATGTGTCCACCATGTTACATGAGCCGTTCTGATACAGCGAGAAAGACCACGGAAAAAGATGCTACAACGAATCGATTCCAGAATAATTTTTTCTGGGAACGACGTGCGAAAGTAATCGATTAGGGAAATAGAGTCATGGTGCATGCACCCCCTGCCACACGCCGGAAGGCGGCTTGCAGGCTACTTACGCATACATAGACATAAGTTTGTATTCGAAAGGCAGATTATAAGCCATTGGCTCAACGGTTCAGCCATGAGTCGCAAGTATTTCTATTGTGTATAACAAGAATTAATATTGAATATTAAATGAACGTTATCAAAATTCTATAAATATGACTCATTAAGGCATAAACTGACAATGGATGGGAATCTTTCAAAGGAGATTAAATATTGCTTTCCGTGTGAGAACATATCGTGCATTACAGGATCAGGAATGAAAGGAAAGCTAGGGAAAATAGATTGCACGATCAAAGATGGTGCGAAAAATGAAAACTAGATTTCAATGTAAATAAATGCTCCATAGTACACGTCTTCGAAAGCAAACAACTGCGTCAGAACCACCCGTACAAAATCAGTGGAAGGAATATAAATGTAGTCAACTCAGTTGAATATCTCGGAATCACTCTTACAAATAACTTTAACTGAAGCACACAAATCCGAAAAAGCAACAGTAAAGCAACTAAAAAGCTCAGTTTTAGTAAGAGAATTGTAGGCAGATGCGATGAAAAGGTTAGTGGGCGATGTTATTTCACCTTAGTTAGGCCCCATCTGGAATATGCGGCGAGTATATGGGACCCAGCGGATGAAACGAACTCTCGCGAACTCGAGAAAGTGCAGCGCAAGGCGATGCGATTTGTTAAAAAGTGCTACGATAGAAAAGCAAGCGTTACGCAGATGCTCTCTGAGGAAGGTTGGGAATCGTTGAAGGAAAGGGGATTAGGCTGCGATTGCTGGATACATTCAGGGAAAGTACATTTGAGGAAGACGCAATCGGTATGATGCGACCCCTTTCTGTTGCTTCGGCAATGAGCATAAAAGACCAATATATGCGAGAATTCGTTTTAGGGACTCATTCTGCGATAAACAAAATATCGAACGATACGCGATAAAAATAAGCTAAAATCGAATGCTTGGTGTTTACACCCCCTGCCACACGCCGAAAGGCTGTTTGCAGGGTATTTGTGTAGTCGTAGAAAAAGCAAGTGCACGAAAAGTGCTGAGGAGCAAAACAATAACCTACGTGTACATAGTTGAGTGAAAAAAGTGGACGATTAGGAGAAGGCGATAGCTGAGCATTTAGAGTTGAAGGAGCAGAGAATTGCAGCTGTGCTCATCCGAGGAGGGTCCCGTCCAATAAGACCGGACGCCCCCCGACCGCAGCGGCCCCATGGGAGGGCTCCCCTTATCACCTTCATACTCGAGTTGCGCCCATCGGTGTAATGGAAACTAACAGACATTCGACCTTAATATTAGTAAAGGTCGACCTTCGCCATTTTTTCGCTAAGTGAAATCAACATTTCGGTTTAAGAGTTTTGCCTTAACAACGGCGAATGGAAGGCAAAGAGGACAAAATGTAGCTAAGAAGAGAGAGAGAGAGGCAGTTGAATGATTAATTTAAGTAAGCGTTGAAGGCCTTTTCCATTGAAATCGATCGCATTCATTTTTAGAACAATGATTACGATGACGTATGAATACACCATATAGGTACTTTAATATAAATGTGTTTATTAAACTTTTATTAATTAGTCGCTATTCACTGTCTCTTGGCTGAGTGAATTCGAATCATTTCGTAAAAGCACAACTGGATTTTAAGAAATTTGCGATATTTTAAGAAAATATCTTCAAATTAGAGAAATCTTTACTTAGGTCGAGAAAAAAACTATAGGTACGGATTCACGGACGTGATTTTTTGATGGAACAGTGGCATTGAACATAGTAAGGCTAAAATAAACGGCCGAGTAAAGCTCCAATCCAATTCAATCCGAGGAAATCCAATTGGAATCAGCACGTCTCTACTCAAAGATTCGTCAGTATGTTTGCAACAAGAATTCGCTGTTGTGGTGAGACTGTCAAACTACGGTTCACTTTTCTTTACAAATAGCACTCTATTTGGCCATCGATATGCATCGATTAAAAAAAATCGATAACAAGGAAGAAAATATTATTAACTTTATAGATAAAGAAAATATTCGATGTGAGGATTTCCCGTCTTCGAAACAGAGCTGGAAAAAGTCGAGATTTGATCATTCTTTCTTATTCAGATAATTCAATTTTTATAAATGAAAAGTCCACTTTTTAAACATCAATCCACAGCGGCGCGTGCCTTTTCTGTGAAAACCCTCTCCTTTAAAAGGAGGGAAGCGAAAAAATTTAATAATCCCAGGGATGTCAGGTAGCACTCAGGGTCTCCCCTTTCGCAGCGGTTTTTAAGGGTCATAAAAGGGACCCCCGGGGATCGCAGAAGAAAGATGGAGAGATTACAGTTTGATAATTGACTGCAAGGATTCGTTTTAAGTGATACTCTCGCGTTGCAGTTATACGGAGCTGGATTACGAAGGACATTTTCAAATATTACACCTTTTATTCATTTACTAGCAAACACCCCCGTCAAGCATGACGGAACTTAATTTATTTTTAAAATGTACCTGTTACTGTATATATCTGGTTCTCCCCAATGTGTCATCTATAACTATTCAATATTTTGATATATTTGTTACTGGCTGATGGTTTAATTGAAACTGTATAAGTTTAGTATATCAATTAGCACCTTATTTAAGGTATTAAGGAATATTTTGTCAATCTATAAAAATAAAGATGAACTTCTGTGGATTTCTGTTTCTTTGTATGTTCATCCGATTTGCGTCAAACTTTAACGTGTTCTCTGAGACCCGAAAGGAAGTACTGTCATCTTTTCATTCGAGAATTTTGCTGGATTTGAACCAAGATTGCTCAGATAGACTTCCATACGAAATACACGTAGTATAGTTAACTTTTATCGGTTACTGTGTTAATTTTTTTTGCAAGATTAAATTAGAAGGAATAGTCGTATAAAATCGAGATAAGTTCCAAAAGAAGGGAAACTGAATACAGATTCTTATTATGGCCGTGGAATATCATTTCGTTTCTAAAGTGCGAGAATTTATATAAAATATACGAATATTTTGTGAAATTCTGTTGTAAGCAACCCGTCCCCCTGACAACCAGTGCGGTTGTTGATTCCGAGTTCATGCACTTTCGCATCATATATATAAAAAGCAAATGTCTGTCCGTCCGTACGTCTGTCCGGCCCCCTTTTTATCTCAGAAACGGTTTGCTTCAGAGATCTGAAACAAACTGCATTGTGTTTCTACGATGCTGAAACCCCCAAGAAAACTCTTTTCATCTCGGTAAAGGCCAGGGTTCGAACCCAGGAGCCCAACATACGTTTCCAAAAGAGATAAACGTAAAGTATATTTTTTTGACTTGCATAGGTTGTTTCTTTTACAAAATTAAATTAGAAACAATGGTCCTACGAAATTGAGACAAGTGTCTAAAGAAAGGAAAATGATCATAGATTCTTATTTTAATGTGAAATATTGATATAGATCCGAACTTTCGAGGATTTTGATAAAACACACGGAAATTTCGTAAAATTTTTGGGAAATAAACAACCGATCCCTTTGACGACTAAGGCCACTGTTGAATGTTTATTTCATGAATTATCCCATATAAGTGCACGGGGATAATCAGTTCTTATAATTTTTATAAGAAACGTACGTTAAGTGCTTTTATGACTTGAAAACAGTAGAATAAATATTGTAGATAATGATAGAAATATTTTGAGTTATTATGATCTTACGACGGACTGCTTCTGGCTTAGGAGGACCATATGAATACAATATTAGATATATTTTTAAATTAAATTAAGTTCCGTCATGCTTGACGGGGGCGTTTACTAGTACGGAGTAGATGGTGTATTTAAGCCTATTTAGAAGCAATAGCAAGAATTGACGATAGGAAGATGAGGAAAATATTTAGAGATTTTAGATATTACAGTCAGGAATTCTTATAGTTGATTATAGATTTCGGCTTTAAACTATAAGAACTTTGATTAGATTTAAAATTTTTGTTTTCAATAAACTGTCCTACTGAACTCTACTAAGATGTGAGATGTTATTTTTTCTTGTATAAAATAGGTATACTATAATAGGTAGTACAAATATTATCATTTTGTATTGTAGTGAATAGGTATAACATATTCAATCCGACTTCTATTTTCCCCGTCGAGAATCATCGGTCACTTCAGTTGATTCATAAAATAGGTGCGAAAACAGCTTCAGTAATTCGTCGATACTTCTGCTACGGAAATTTCCTTTGCTAGCATCAAATTAAATCCATTCTAACATTGAAAAAATATTTCAATTCTTCTGCCTCTTCTTTTCCATTGGTTTGAATGAAAAAGACGATACGCTTAGAAAGTTTTTCTTAGCAGAAGATGGCGACTGCTAAATAAATAAATGGGAAAGAACTTACCATTACACATTGATCGATGCCTTAAATTCAGATCACCGTTGCCCAATTATTTACAAATGTTTAGAGCATATTATTCACCTCGAAATCGTCAATTAAAGTTGATCAGTTACTCTATCACGCATTTACATTGAGATGAATGAAACAGGAATAAATAAGGATTTTCCGTTTGGAATTCTCAGAATTTTTTGGTCCATTTTACGAACGTGATCAGAGTAATTTCTTAAATTCGTTGAATTCAAAGTGAGATTAAAACTCGGATGAGAGTATCAAATGAGGCGGACTGCATCCAAGAATGCGAGAGAATGAATAGTGTAATCTTCTTGGGAGGGAAGCTCATTATAGTTCTCTATTTCGAAGGGCAGGTGGCGTGAAATGAGGCCATCTTCTTGCGTCGGTGGAAAAGGGGAAAACAGAAATGAAGAGAAGGTAAGACGGCTCAGAAATGTGCTGCTCACCTCGGCGCATTGGGAAAGAGAAGGCGGACATACACGGATACTGTGACGCAATACTTGTAAGTACGTGAATATAGACAGTGATGAGTCGCCGAACGACTAACATTCCAACGAAATTTCCTGCAAACTAATAAGTTTTCGTTTTAATCCGCTAACGAATGTTTTAGCGTGTACTCGCTTTTGAGTGCGTTTATGAAAAACTCACGAAACGAAAATAAGATCCGCTGTTGTACGTGAATTGGTGTGTGATAATGCACGTCTGGAAAGAGAATATTCGATACGGTTGACGATGGTTTCGAGCAACGAATTTGGTTCCAAGACGAAGTCGAGGTCTATATTTCCAAGATTTCACGAGAAGTAAAGAAGAAGTAAATTCTACGTATATATAGAATCTGTCGAAAGAACCGTCGCGCGCTCAAATCAGAAGAAAGGAAAAGAGTTGGGGAAATCATCGATAAATTACGGAAGCACTAGTTGTCGACATATTCCTAAATATTCATTCCCCTAATTCACGGAGAGATGACAATTGTCATTAGCAAATTTCCATGAAATCCTCCAGAGAATGTTGATTAAAAAGTATTACCCCAATAAACTCTCCTAAATTGGCCGCCTTCCCTTCTCCCAAATTACTCAATTTTTATGATTATGTCCTCCACATAACTGAGCAGCGCTCGCTGCGGTGGAAATGGGAAATGATAAAAAAATAACCCAACACAGACGAAGACTTGCAACCGGCGACCCTCGGTTCGAATCTCGGTGTATTGGTGCCAAATGCTAGTAACTTATCCCCATATTAATTCGTCAATTACCGCTATTTAGGCGGCGTTAAATATAAAGTGACAAAATAAACTAGTAAATGAGACAATTAATAAATCCTCTCGGTTATGTCGAGAAAATCGAGTGAAGGCATCGAATTCGGCACAACCTTCATTTCCCATTCGATCCTTCAAATCCAAAATCGACATTTATATACTTCCACCGCTAGCGACCGAAGCACCTGGTCTCGGCGAATATAAGCTCACTGTTTAAGACAAATTGGAGACCCCCTGAGGATGGAGGCTTTGTCTCCGAAATGATCATTGGGCCTTCCCAGAAATCGGTAATCCGGAGCTTCGTTTGTCTCTGAGCACGAGTTCCGCTTGCCAAAAGATGGCTTACGGAGTGTTTTTAAACCTCTAATTCATAAACAGCCGTGTTCCAACCTTCTTTCTCTTACTTCCAGACATACCATACATGGAGGGGTCAAAGGCATCCAATAAGTGTGTCCCGGGGAAGCAATAGCCACCGTTGGAACGAAGTCAACTGGTGACATCAAGTTCATACAAGTTAAAATCTTTGAGTGTCTCCTTGTCCTTAGTTCTGGAACGGGTCAATATTCGAGGAGAGTTTAAATCACATATTAATAGAGCTTTCTTAATTCAGTAGAAGTCACTCCAATTCCTTCGGAGGACAAAAGTTATTTGGTAAAATAATAACAAATATGTAAACAGATAAAATACGGACAAGGATAGCATTTTCGTCCCGAAGAATATCACCACTTTCAGCGATGTTTCCTCGCGAGGAGCATAAAAGGCATTGGTTCTGTTATCAAATCTTTGTGTCATTGATCTAATGTGAATCATCAATCATTATCCGTCTGTGACATATACAATTTTAATCGCCAATTCGAAGACTAAATAAAATTGATATTGCCAATGTGCTGAATATTATTTAATCTGAATCAAAGATTCCATTTCATTATGCAGTACATACTTTTACCTCTAATAATAGTCCCTCATGGTATCCTCAACTAATTTGACGTATCGACCAATTTCAACAAGACCCTGTATACGTTGAAATTATTCCGCAATAACCTTCCTCTACCAACTCCAAAATGCTTCTTCATTTTGCCTTTGATTCTCGTTGTCTAGTATAAGATGATTTAACAGGCAAACGAGTCCTCAAACTTCTGCAGCTTCTCTATGGGTAAAGGGAGCTCGATAGTCCCAATTTCGCCAGCAACAAAGAAGTTCCTATCTTATTATATATCTAAAGTTAGATTTGTTTTCAAGATTCGCGAAGATGACCGTCGCCAAATGATGTGCGGTGGTCCAGAAACACGAAGGGAGTCCATAGAGATAGTTAAGAAACAAAACTTCCGCAAGAGAGGTCTCTTGCTTACTTGCTAAGTTTTGTTTCTTAGCCATACATGTTCTACGAAGTCTGCAGTCGCTCATTAATTTTAGGAAAGTTCATTCTCTGATCGTTTCTTATCTGTGTTCGGATCTAAGCTTTATTTGTAAACCTTTCACCTAAAAATGACTGCTGCTTACTAGAGTAACTTGAAGCGGACCTGATCAACTAATACTACTAACGCCTCCATCAAGTATTTCCTTAAATTCTTTTCAGATCGTAGGTTCGACAATCTGGAGCTCTGTACCTGACACAATCAAAGACTTGCTCAGCGAGGGCATATAAAGAGAAGTCATTTAACTTTCTCCTAGCAGCAAGTATTTAATACAAGCAATTCAAACTCTTCCTTTTCCAACGTTTTCTTTATTCCTTTGTCATTTGTGTCAGTACTAAAATTAATTTTCTTTCATCGGCATATTCACTAAAACGTTTAGTTATTTTAAGTTTTTATGTACTCTACGGGACCTTTTTTTGCCATTTTATACCTATGTATTGCTTTTTCTTGCCTCTTTGTTGGCCGGCATCGATGGTGTAGGGGTTAGCGTGTTATCTTAGCATCACTGGGCCCCGGGTTCGAATCCTGGTTGCTTGTAATTGTGGCTTGAGAAAGGTGAATTATAAAGTAAAGTATTCCTAAGTAAAGTCGCCATTATTATTATTATTATTTGTTTGTTTCTCGTATGAATGCTGTTTTTCGTTTTTCATAACACTGCTCTTTGGATATTTCCAAGAACAAAATAAATATTATTTTTATCATCATCATCATAATTTTACCCAAAATTGCATTCACAAGTTACACTGTTTTAGGAAATACCTGATGTCGTCTTCAAAATCAACCAAAAAGGGGCGAATGCCTCTTCGAGTGGGGCGGTAATTAATTTAACTTTAATCGAAAGCCTATGATTGTTACTTATCTACATAATTCCGATAGAATTTGGAAATATGGAAAGTTGTAAATAAAAGCGGAATAGCTAAGAAAAAGGTGTTTATAAATTTTCATTTAACATAATGCAGCACGTGAGAATTACAGAAGCTTCTACAGCAAGAAGAATCATTCCCAAAATAAAATTGACACATAAAGCCGTAACTTCGTGGAATGTATGAGGATAAATCTTGAAGAAAAGCATTTTCACACTTCGCAACTAAAATGAAATCGCTAGTGAATTCATGAAATTCTTCAGAACGTATTATTCTTTAAGACAGTGAGAATAATTGGCACATAACTTGGCCGTGCGATTTCTCATCATAACCGTGCACGTGACTTTGAAAGGGAATTCACAGACGGACTAATAGAGAAACTACGGTAACTTTCGTTGTACTTCGGCAAATTGAATACGGGTCTCTCTAAATTCTTTCTTTCGTCCGAAATGAAGCCCTTTTCCATGTTAGTACGAATTCAGCAATCCTCATGATAATTCGAATCTTCAATTCAGGGTCTGGGAAATGAACGCCGTTTCGGAGGCGACGAAAGAGTGTTTCGGTGAAAATCCGAAAGGGGGAGCAGCCGTCGCTAACAACCCCTCTCTTCGACCCAACATTTTTTGCTCTCCCCTCAGCTGTCAATTAAGATGGAATTTATAACCATGGTTACTCCGCTTACAGACAACGCCATTCGAGATGAACAAAAGGAGGCAGGTACGCTTTATCAGATTACCCTAATTGCACCTCCTTCGAAAAATCATTATCCGGAATCACTCCCCGAAACTTTGAGGTGAAGTAGCGCACGAAATAGAACGAATAGGTGACGTCACAATTCCCAAAAAATTTCCAAAACAAAATTCCTAAGGTTGAAACAATGCAGAAAGACAATAATGATTGGTTTTATTTCAGTTAAAAATCAATTTACGCTCAAATAAACGAGATTCTGCGAAATCATAGTTGTATATATGCCTTATAATATGCCTTTGAAAGTACAAAATAAAAACAGCACACAGCGTTATACATTTCCTCAAAATCAATTGCAAGCGACTTCTTCAAGTCAGAAGCTAATTCGTTAGGAACAACCTTTGATTGAAAAAGGAAACTAAGCAACAAAATGACAACGATGATGGCCGATTTATGTAACGAAACTCGTCAAAATAAAATATATAATGGATAGTTAGAAAGCTGCGGAATCTAAACTTTTCTCATTAAATTGTATAGGCTCTCTTTTCGCTTAGTTGTTCGACTAAAGCACATTTACAATTGGTTATGCACTTACGTATTCCTCAATTGTTTCATAGTATTTCCTTGGTTCCTCTGGCAGTAGAATACATCCCCAAAGTCTTTTACTAACTAGTACATTAAATTCCTAAATATTATAAATAATATTCCTTCTCGCCTTCACAAGCGTCGTTCTCATTATATTCACGTTCTTCGGATTGTATTTATTTCGCTCTCCCCACTCGACGTTCCCCTCCAATCCACACTCTGCGTTTAAGTCTACAATGAGGACTTATTCTTCGAATTCAGTCACTCCATCACGAAATTCATTCACTTATGCACACTCGTGGAAATTACACACAAATTCGAACTTTGTAAGAGATAAATTTGCAATCGAACCAAAGTTTGGCAAATAATTTCTTTTAAATATAGACAAGCATTAAAGACAAAATCCATGGATTGAATCATAATTACAATGTTTCCACACTTAAGCAAAGGACAGGTATTTGTAAATATTCATTTCTGAATCAGAGGAAAACGGAATCGAACAATTTACGTGAAGAAGTTTCCAAATATTTTCACCTTTCCTGCAATATTATTACGAATAAAATTAAATCAATTTTGTAAACTGATACTGCATCTAGTACGTTGAGTATACCAATAATGGCATAATAATACAATTAAATTTACCTCTTATTATATTACTATGAATTACATTGAAATTGTAAATTAGCTAATACTTTATTAATAACATAATATTATTTACATAGTGTGACGAATTGCCTTCGGGAGGTTTTTGGAGGGGTTTTCCTCCCAACTAGGGTGAATACCAGGCAGGAAAATTTAATGCTGCCTCTTGAATGGCTATAACTACCGCCCGGCATTTGTAATCATCACATGGAATGAATGAACAAATAAAAATAATAATAAATGTTAGTTTACGAAGACCATTTGCATTCACAGCAATAAACACCTCGACTTCTTATTGCATTAAACTCCGTCCTATGTCTACATTTACAATCGAGTTACAGAGTTCCTTCTGGAAATTTAAATGGTGGAAAAAAGCAATGACTAATATAACATCAGAGGTGATTTGATACGTTTCCGCCAATTGCCAATTAAAATATCCACACGTATGGACCCCATTGGGTCAATATCGAACGATCAAATGCTACGACTGATCTTTGGCAAAATCAATTCAATTTCCATTCCTTTCATTTCAGCGCCGAACGTTCGCAATTTTCATCTTCGCCCCATTCGAGCAGTTTTTACTATTCTTCCTCTCCCTTTCGAGGCACTCGAAAGAGTTCAGAAATGTAAATTAGGATGAGAAGCAAGCGACCTTAATAAACAGAAGGAGAAATCACGAAATAAGTGACCAGTAATTTATTGAGGATCGAAACGTTAAGTTTGCAATAAATTGGGAAGGAAACGAAAGCCGCGCATACGAGGAGAGGACGTTCTATTGAGAGGAATGGCCAGCGTTAATTCGCGGCAGTATTAGCGAACGCTCCTCATCACAGGAAGAAGAATTGATTAATGGTGGGCTTAATTGGCGCATTTACCTTTCATCTTTGATTGAGAAATAGTGGCGTCATTTATGAGTCCACTGCAGAATTAGGGCGCGCACATTCCTCCGAAATGACACGTCCCCTCCGAAGGGAGAAAAATGGCACTCGGAATGAGTTTCGCGCTTTTATTACGGACGAGTTCACCTACGTCTATGTATATTCACCATTACAATAAGTTTCTAAGATTGAGAGGTTTTTGAGAAAATCTTCAACGAGGAAACAGAGCCCGTAGATCGTCAAATTCACCAATTTGTGCGCGTGCGTGTGTTCGTGTCAAGGATCCCATATATACGACATTATATTATGTCACCCACAATCTTCCGCCTTTGCATTTTACCCTCAATCACTTTCTTGAGCAATACCGCTCCTCTCAATAGTTTACCCTACCATTTCCTCTATTTTATTTCTTGATCTCTTCTTTCAAAATCTCCACCACTACCCCGTTTACTGTTTTACCAACCCAACTATCGTTCTTCCATCCAACGCTAAACCCGCATTTCGAAGGCCTCCAATCTCTTGATGTCCTTTATCAGAGTTCACGTTTCATACCCATGCAGCAAAAGACTGCAAACCAATTGGATTATGGATTTTACTAATATTTTCCTCTTCTGTGGTTGATCAGTTTCCTTCCCTCCATTCTCCTCCAACAACTGTCCCTCCCAAAAAAGAACAATACCTAATAAGGGAACTGATGCACCTGCTTTCGTTTTCCTCTGTTTATCTCGACTTAATCTTTCGTTTCGCCATGAGTCATAAAGTGACTGAAGTCGTTGACAACATCCAGATCGCAATGGACGGAAAGAAAATCACTATTCTCGTCTTGATAGACCTCAGTAGAGCCATCGATTCAGTACAAACTGAGGAGATTAAACATTTCTCCTTCCACCTCATCAAGGTTTTCTTCGTCAACAGATACCAAGCCTGATTTAACTTCTCCCATCTTTGACACACACACTTTTAAATAAACAAAACAATTGGCATGATTTTAGATAGGGCTTTTAATCGCGCAGTTAAATTTATATTCAACGCTGAGAATTTGCATCATGTTACCCCACTCAAGAAAGAATTGAAGTGACTTCGTTTACACTCAAGACAAAAACTTCACACTCACAATCCTGTACACAAAATTCTAATTCAGTGTTTCCTCAACTAATTTAATAGTTATTTCACATATATCAATAATTCGCAAGTTAATACTCGTCTGTATGCTTAACTTATGATTCCAATCCGCATAACATAAATTTGCAGTAAAAGCTTTTTAGTCTTACGATGAAGATTAGCATTGATAACATTGATTATTCAACAAGGGCCTTTGGCTGGAATTATCATGTTTAGTTATTAGTTAATCTAGATATACCATTATTATTTAATGCTGTAATTATATTTTTATAATTTTAAGGTGTGTCCTTAGTTTAGTAATTTTTTTCAATTACACTTTTCCATTGTTTCATTTTTAAAGTTTTTCTAAGCTTCTCCAAGTGCGAACCTTTNATTGAGGCTTATTAGTCTCTTCTTACATCTAACCCTTAGTCATTACAGATAGAATGAAAGAGGTATTGGGAGTTAAAATAATGAAAAGCAATAAAAGAAGGAACTATGATGTGGGTTTGAAAAAACCTAAGTCAGCGCTTAGGAAAAGGTAAAAACCCTGCAGGAAAACGCCCACGAGAAGGGGAGCGTGAAAAACAGGAGAAATCTAACGTCTTAATTTAAGGCGAGATTGAGACTCTTCTTACATCTAACCCATTAGAGATAGAATGAAAGAGGAGTTGAATTAAAGAAAGCAATAAAAGAAGGAACTATGATGTGGGTTTAGAAAAACTTAAGCTTGCACTTAGGTCAAAGTTAAAACCCTGAAGGAAAACAACCACGTGAAGGGGGGCGTGAAAACCCTGCGAAGTCTACTGACAGTAAAATTTAAAAGAAGAGGGGAAAATAAGTAAAATAAATGTGACAGCAACAAAGCTGGAAAAATATAGACAAAAATGCATTATTCTTACATATAAATCACATAAAACTTAGATTGAAATTGTTTTTTGGTTGATAATATATGAAGTAAAATAAAATTAAACAGAAGAATAAGAGAAATAAGAAAATATAGAACAAAAATGAAATATCGGAATAATCAAAAAGTAATAATAATAAACTTTAAAAAATACAAAAATTTTAAACATTTCAAATCAATATACCAGTGCTAATGTCAGCTTCAATGGAAATTAATGAAACATAAAGTAAATATCATCAACACAGCAATAACAGTAAAATAGGCCCAATAAAGGGTCAATCTATCAGAGCGACACCTGCATTTTCCTCATAACAGGTGCGTACATCCAATTGCATAAGATTAAGGGGATTGTTTTAAGCAGCATAAATAAGTATGTAATGACTACACTAAGACGAGTAACCACTAGAAAACTGTAAATTCATCGCATTACAATTAGGGATGAAGAAATGTGACGAATTCAAGACGTAAGCTACTGTTTGTAAAATCACACAAATAATATCCGAGACTGTAATAATTTCTCGGAAACATCGCATCGCGTCGCGTTGGACGGAATTTAATCTGATGAGGTTTGCGTCACATCCGGTGTTCTTCAGGAAAGTGTATTAGGACAGTTTGTTTCTAATCTACATTAACGATTTAGTGGATAATGTTAAATGTAGGGTTGGGTAGGCTATATATAACGCCGTGTGTTTACAGAACGATGTAAACGTTACTTCAGGTTGGTGCACTGATTGGCAACTCGACTTGAATGTAAAGAAGTGCGTAGCTACGTCTTTTACGCGTTCTTTCAATATTACCCGCGCACCGAATCATATTTCAGGACATCCTGTGGAGTTGGTGATGCATCATACGATTATCATGCATCGCTTCCAATGAAGGAGTTGAGAGGGCCGTAGATGGATATTTTCACAGCCTTCCAGTCCCTCACTTCTGGGAAGGAATTTTGATGTTGGAGAAACGCTGGACCAAGTGTGCTGAAGTCAAGGGAGACTATGTGGAAAAATAAAATAGTTTTTTAACTGAAATTCGCCGTCTTTAATTGTTAGGCCGAGAACTTTTCACATTACCATCGTATATACCTAGGAATTGCGCTCAGAAGTAGTTTTTCCTTGAAAGAGGATATTCGAAGCGTAGTAGAAAAGGCAAATGTGATGTTAAGGTTAGCCAGTAGGATCCTGAAGGGATGTTCATCGAGAGTAAAGGAAATAGCGCACGTTTCCCAAATTCGACTCTAGTATTGCTGTGCAATTTGGGATCCTCACGATGTAGGATTAACATCCCATCTTAAGATGGTTCAACGTAGAGCGGGTAGGATTGTCCTATGCTCTGTTCCATCAGAGGAATTCTATGGAGATAGAAGGCTATGATAGAATCCCTTCCCTTAGCGAAGTTCCGGGTGGACTTCGCTAAGGGAAATGAAACTTGATTACCGACTTAAGGTTTTTGAAAAGTTTTTCACTATAGCTCTCTGATATTGTAATTCCAGTTAGCAACGAACTCCGAGAGAAAACTAAGAAGCGATTCAGGGAAGTGATTGCGATGACGGATAGTTACTTCCGGTCGTTTTTGAGCGAAGTATTAGAGAAGCTAATAGTAGTTAGTGTGTGCTAGGATTATCACTGTTTTTGCACCCCCTGCCACACGCCATTGGCGGCTTGCGGGGTTTAAACGTAAAGTAGCTGATATTTGGAAAGGGTCCATCACGAAATAGAAAATCATTGTTGAAGGGCTCCTAAAGGCTTTCCATGACATCACTATGCAATCATCATAAATTCGGAGCTTTCGAAATTCGCAACTCTCTTGTTTCTCGTAACTCAAATCCCACGCTCTCTCCTGTGTCTTTCACCTACTCTTCGCGGAATTCGCTGTCATTTTTCGGAAAAATAGTATCCGGCAACAGACAAGAATCACGAGAAATTTCTGGCTGGAATCGGATGAGAAGACGCTTAATCCAAAATTAGAATAACATAAGCAGTCTTTTATGAATGTAAATAATAAATAAGTTAGTTAATCCCTAGTTTGCGGCGTCTAAAAAGTCACTTTATAAGTCGTGCGGGATCAATATGTCCCCAAATTTCGTCGAACTTCTACGACCGATTGATTAACCTATCGAAAATCACACAAACAAATACGAGGTTCTTTTACCAACTTAATTTTTAATGTTGGTATACCTGCTATAGCGTTCATTTTGCTTTTTTGCTTCTGTTAATTAGTTAACCTAATCATTTCCCTCAATAAGGCTCAAATATATACGTTTTCGTTGTTAATTAAAATTGTTTTCGTAAATTTGGTAACACTGTTTAAATCATATCTTTTTCTTTCACCAAATTGGACGAAATTCCCAACTTGAAAAACTCAAACAGAAACGCTCAAAAATTAAAAAAAAAAAAATTCTTTCATTCGAGGAAATACATCGGGTTGGGTCAAACTGGCCCAACGCGATTAACTACGGGTTAATACAATTCTGTGAATTATTTGCCGCAAAGATTCTCACTCTTAGACGTGAAGATGAGGTAATTCTTCAAAATCGGCTATTAACGCGAAATGTATAAAAAGAGAATTTCACACTACCAATTGACCCCTCTTTATTAAAAATCCATCGATTATGAAAAAAAGGCTTTTATACGCTTCTCCTCAGATCGCTGTTTATTTTCAACTCCATAATTTTAGTCGTACATTGCTCATCCTACGATAACCCTTTAAACTAATTTCCTTTTCAGCGATATTATTAACGCATTAATCACGTCTTTAAATGCCTTACCATTTGATTTGTTCGATCTATTTTAAATGGGCATATCTCGGATCACATAGTAAACGAACAAATTATCAAATCCGTAATGTTGCCCCCCCTGCCCCCTCCTTCCATCCGCACACATCTCTCCGATCCCCTCCATTGTTCCCCGTTTTTATGCTGCCTGTTGATTTTTTTCATTCGAAAAAACGGCGAGCCGATCGACCGGCCATACATTTCATGCTGTCGGCCACTACAATCGCGAATCACACTCGAACCGACAAACAAAACCATGTCCGTCCGCCGATTCTCCCCTCCGACGAGCATTTTCTGGCGCCGTATTTCACCAGTTACACGAGCGCCTCTTCTAATAGAGATGAGAGCGAATTCCACACGTCATTTGAGCGCCTAGATTCCGGGCGCGCCCAAATGCCGGGTTATGAACTTTTGAATGCGACCGTCATAAGAATACTAGTGAGCTCCTTCGTCGATCATGACGGAGCTTGATTTATGTTAATAATTCATATCTTTTCGTATACATCAATACGATACGGACTTACCCTCCCTTACCCGGATGTTCCGATGGGACTATGGATGAATTCATCGTCCAGGGGATCAGTTGTTCATTACCGCAAAATTATATTTATTATTTTAATATTATTTTATCAAAATTATCGCAATTTTGAATCTAAATCAATATTTTCCGACTAGAATAAGAATCTACAATAATTTTCCTTTCTTGTGACACTTGTCTCGATTTCGCAGGACCAGGATTATTTATAATTTAATTTTTAAGAGAAACATAGTCTGCAGGTCACGAAAACGTACTTTATATATATCGTATATTTTTTATTGAAACGTACTATGGGCTCTTGGGTTCGAACCCAAGAAATTCGAGACTTCGAAGGATATGAATAGTTTTCGTGAGCCTTTCACCCCCGTCGAAACATAATGCAGTTGGTTTCGCGTCTCTGCATCATGCCGCCTCTGAGATACGTAGATAGGGGGACGGACAGACATTTTGCTTTTTCTATATATGATTCCAGACTCGTGACTCTAAATAAGCTCTCATACCTGGCTCTCCCATTTAATTCCAACAGCATCGGTCGAAGTTCTCAACTTTGAATGTTCGCTAGAACACGTCCTTAAACACCCGTTTTCGCTTCTTCACACTTTATCCTCCTCCTGGATTCCCACACCCATGAAAACGGATAAAGCAAATAATGTTATAAGCTAAGGTAACATTTCCATAAAGAAATGAGGAAGAAATTTTCGAGATTATAACGAATGTGCGGATAATCTACGAATAGCACCTTCTAGCACCCGTTATACACAGGAAAATATTCATTAAAATTAAAACCTTGAATTCAGATTTCACTCCAGGAATAAGTTTTTTTAGTTATTACCTATTTCGGAGATTCCTCAAGTCTACAACGATTATATCCTCCTCTTACAGAATACACAAATGCATCCTAATTTTACGGAAAAGAATTCAAAAAACTTTGAGAATTGTGATTGAGAATAAATTTAAGACTATCTATGATTATATAAAATTAAATTATAATACGGGGAGTTTTGATTATTTTATAAACTAGTAAACGCCCCCGTCAAGCATGAGGGAACTTAATTTAGTTTAAAAATATATCTAATATTGTATTCATATGGTCCTCCTAAGCACAAAAAAATTCTGCGGTAAGATCATAATAACTCAATATATTTCTTACCATTATTTATAATATTTATTCTACTGTTTCCAAGTCATAAAAGCCTACTTTACGTATATTTCTTATAAAAATTATAAAACTGATTATCCTCGTGCACTTATATGGGATAATTCATGAAATAAACATTCAACAGTGGCCTTAGTCGTAAAAGGGATCGGTTGTTTATTTCCCAAAAATTTTACGAAATTTCCGTGTGTTTTATCAAAATCCTCGAAAGTTCGGATCTATATCAATATTTCACGACTAAAATAAGAATCTATGATAATTTTCCTTTCTTTAGACACTTGTCTCAATTTCGTAGGACCATTGTTTCTAATTTAATTTTGTAAAAGAAACAACCTCTGCAGGTAACGATAACCTATTTTACGTACATTTCTTATGGAAAAGTATACTAACTGATTATACCCGTGTATTTATATGCGATAACTAATGAAATCAATGTCCAACAATTGCTTTGGTCGTAAAAGGGATGGGTTGTTTATTTTCGAAAAATTTACGAATTTTCAGTCTATTTCATAATTAGGTTCATTAGGGTTCTCGCAATTCCGAAGTTATATGAATGTAAAACGACTAAATTAAGATGCTATGATCATTTTCCTATCTTGTGACACTTGTTTCAATTTCGTAGAACTATTATTTCTAATTTAATTTTGTAAAAGAAACGACCTCTGCAAATCATAAAAACGTAATCTACGTACATCTCTTTTGGAAACGTATTATGGGCTCCTGGGTTCGATCCCGGGCCTTTACAGAGATGAGAATAGTTTTCCTGGGGTTACAGCATCGTAGAAACACAAT
This sequence comes from Ladona fulva, assembly GCA_000376725.2. Lineage (NCBI taxonomy): Eukaryota > Metazoa > Arthropoda > Insecta > Odonata > Libellulidae > Ladona > Ladona fulva. The sequence continues at coordinate 443,551 of KZ308452.1, forward strand.
GCAGTTTATACGGAAAGGTGAATTTCTTTCCATGATGAAGTCATGCAACTAATCCCATAGGAATAACAAGTGCGAAAACTAGCGACATGACTGAGACTCGAACCCAGGTCTCCAAATTTACGGGCAGGTATTCTAACCACTGAAGTACCATGCCGCGTCTCTTGCACACTGTTTAGGGAATGTGTGTGTGTGTTTATATTTGTGGTGCGTCGACGGCTAAGGTCACTTAGCACCATTTCTAATTTACGTTATTTGATCCAGGTTCGATCTAGAACGAAACGAGGTCGTTCGTTACTAATTAAGTAGGTAAGTAAATAAATAAATAAGTAGAGTAAATTAAAACATTGGTTGCACAAATTGGGGTTAAAGCCTATGCGGAAGCTTAGGGAGTTTAAATCTCTTTGAATAGCCCTGTCTTTCTTAGGAAGCACAGGGCTCTCGATATTGAATTATGGCCGTCGCCAAGCTCTGTTCCTCTTATGCCCAAAGAGTTTCGGGTGGTCTGATATCTGCCACATTCCAGAATAAGGTGTTCGATGCTGATAGGGCAATCGCACTCGTCGCATTTAGGTGGGATTTTCTGGTCAGTAAAGAGATATGCGTGAGTTAGAGCGCAGTGCCCTATCCTTAGTCTTGCGACAACCACCTCNAAACTTGGTGTTACAGAAATGTCTTCTGTCCTAGCGCAGTTATTCACTAATTGCCTAAGACAAGGGAGAATTCCGAAGGAAGGGAACCATGAAAAGATTGTCCTTTTGCACAAGAAAGGAAGCAAGGAAGATTTGAAGAACTACCGCCCCATCAGCCTCCTTCCTGTTATCTACAAAACGTTCATGAGAGTAATAGCTGCACGTCTGAAGACGTCCCTGGCAGCTGCCCAGCCCAGAGAACAAGCTGGATTTCACAAGGGATTCAGCACTATGGACCACATCCACACGCTGCAAGAAATTATCAGCAGAATGAACGAATACGAGATGCCACTAGTACTCTGCTTCGTGGACTATGCCCAGGCCTTCCACTCGGTAAGTACCTCCTCCACACTGGAAGAACTGGGGAAACAAGGGATAGATGCCAAATACGTCCAACTTTTACGCAGCATCTACAAGGACGCCACAGCCTCTGTAATACTGCAGGAAGAAAGAGGAATTCAGGATTGAGAAGGGAGTGAGATAAGGCGATTGCCTTTCATCAATTCTTTTTACAGCCGTTCTTGAAGAAGTTTTTAAAACCTTAGACTAGAAGGAAAGGGGCATACGGATCAATGGAGAGTACATGGGTCATTTGCGTTTCGCTGATGATATAGTACTCTGCGTGACCAACGGTGAAGATCTAGCATCAAGACTTCAAGAACTGAACACGGCATGGCAGAAAATAGGACTCAGGATAAACTTATCGAAAACTAAGGTAATGTATAAGTCCTTTGCAGCACAGGTATTAATCCTACTACAAGAGGTAACTAAGGCATTACACACCACCTGCAACGCACCGCCTGCGTTACACCAACTGCCATCCACCAACTGCAACTGAACGAGTTTTTGAAAATACGTCCTTACGAACACTCTTAATGCATTTAAACGAGAAATGTACCATTTTTGGGGCCTCCTTGAATCGAACCCATGATACCTAGGATGGATGTCTTCATTTTACCTTAGTGTCAAAACAGGGTATTTTACGGAAAAAAATTGTCGGCTCTGTGAGGTTATTCCTTCTGCCTCATCTTTTCATCTTTAGTATCCTATATATATATATATATANAAGCGGGTGTTGTACTTTTGATATGGCGTAGTTTACTGTTCTGGAGATTGCTCCAGGCTAACGACCATTGTTTGAGGACCATTTCTCGGAGAGAGGTTCGTAGGTCGTCGCAAGTGACCTGCACAGATCCCGGCATCGGGATTTCTAGTGCTTTCTTAGCGCTTCGTGAGCAAGGCAAGCAGCCTCCACTTAGTGGCACGAACTGCCGCCTGAGGTCCTCACTGAGGCAACCAACTCACAAAGCGGTCTTATAGGAGTGGAAGACAGTCACGAGCTGAATCAAGAGTAAAGTAATTTCCAGTGGACCACGATGATTGGAAATTAGAGCTAAATGTAGACAAATGTCCAGTAGCTAACTTCTTTGAAAGAAAATCAATTATTAATGATTATTGTGGGATTTATTTATTATTACGTGGGATAAACTTATTAACAGTAAAATCGATTAAAAAACTTAGAGTAACTTAACATGCAGTAATGACATCCATAATATATGTTGAAGAGCACTAAAGAAACTCGGCTTAAATAGAATAGTCAGTTCATTAGAGAATAGTCGGTCGAAGCGAAGAAAAAGTTCACGAGCGATGCTATTTCGCCTTATTTACGGCTTATCTTGAGTATGCGTGTAAATCAGTGAGCGTTACTCAGATACTTCGGGACACAGGATGGGAATCCTTAGAAGATAGAAGATTTAAGCAAAGGCTCAATTTACTTAATGAGTTCAGGGAAAGTACTTTCTTGGAAGATGAGAGGTGAGAAGGGTATAATATAATATATATATAATTCGTCCACCACGTTACTTAGGCCGTTCCGATTCTGAGAGAAAAATCAGAGATAGATGCTAGAACGAATCCTTTCAAAAATTAATTTTTTCCGCGAACGATACGCGAAAGTAATCGACTGGGGAGAAAGAATCATGGCGCATGCACCCCCTGCCACATGTCAAAAGGCGGCTTGCTTACGAAGGCATAAGTGTGAAAGAGATGGCTGAAGGCGGAACTCTTACATATCTACTCCATATCCATTTGATTCTCAATAAAATTGCTTATCATTCTGTCGCTTTACCTAATGATGACCATTTTCTGATCGAAACCGGTCATGGTGAAGTAAATACTTGGTGGAAGTTAAGAAAACCTTTTTGGTTTTCTTTGCAAACTTTCAAAGCACTTGTTTTGCGAAAGATACGCGCAAGCAAAAAGCGAAGTATACATTTCAATCACATTCCGCTGTCTCACCCGAATTGGCGAATGAAAATCGAACAAGTTTAGTAAGCCCTTCTCACCTCTCATCGTCATTCTAAATCTATAGATTCGGATATTCAGCTCCGCACGAAACACAAAGATATGGGTGAGCGGATATTTTATTCCTAATGGTTGCACTTGAAATGCTAACGAGGCTCTTTAAAGGCAAAGAATTTCCGCAATTATTCTTCAACAATAAACTATCGGAAATTAATAAACTACCGAATACAGATACAGAATATTACTTAACAGTTTTCTCATTTATTTTTATTCTTATATACACGCGATACGATTTGACAACGGTCCAGTTGCGACGATAATACAATCCCACATGGATCTACATCAATACATCAGTCGCTACGGCCTGTCCAGAACAACAATCAGCAATCACTACATTACAAACTACATCCAGCAATCCTTACATTTCATCAAAAATAATTACCAACAATCATCACATTATAAACTGCATCCAACAATCCTTAAATTCTGCCCAAGGCAACAACAATCATTACCTTATAAATGACAGCGAAAAATCCCAACATTTCGTCAAAAATAACAGCCATCAATCATTACATTCTGAATAATATCTAACATTAATTACATTTCATCTAAAAGTATGTATTTTTCTACTATATTTCGCGTCAATCAGTCGGAGGACCAGGGCGCAACGATCAGTAGGGCGTAAGAAAATAATCATAAAATTTGTCCGGGACGGGACGCGAGGGAAAAACCCTATAAAAAATACCATGGACAGTACACATCTTTTCTAGCCTAGTTATAAACAAACAGACAAAACACATCTTCAATCAATTATAAATTGCTGATATATAATATGTATCTAAAGGTTTTCATATATAGTTATATACTTATGATAATTAAAGCAATTGAGAAATTGAGGATAATAAAGGTACATAAATAATTTAAATTTTATAAAATTTTAAGCTTCTTTTTTAAAGTGTTGACATTTTCGGCTATCCATAGTCTGCTAATGATCTATGATACGTCTGTACATGAGAACCGAAAGAGTGTTAAACAAAGTTTGACCGCTCGGCGATGGAAGAGGGGTTTGGATGATACAATCAAATCGGAGTCGGATGAACCCTCTCATCTCATCCATTAATACGAGAAATCCTTTTCTATAGTTGTACCCTCGAAAAGAATAACCCTTGACTTAATAAAACTCGATGGCGTGCGGAGAATTCCACTGAAAAACGAAACGGGCGGTCGTGAAGATCCGCTCGAAAAACGGAATTAAAAGGAATTTCGGACGCATTGTCGGTATGTGCTCGGGAGGACACGCATATTGTGCTCCCCCTCCCCCTTTGAATCACTCTCAATAACTCTCGGTTCGGAAATAATAACAAAAAATCAGGGAAAATGCTCTTTGTGCTAATGCAGCCCACTCAAAAGATAAAAATGAAGGGGAAGCAGTGGATAGAAGTTGGGTTATTGATTATCTGTCTTCATTTGTTCTCCCACAACTCCATAAGTAGAAATGAGGGGAAAGATGGCGGGGAGAGTGACTGGGAAATAACTTCACGGCTTAAGGCAGGTAAGCAAGAGACATGACATGTAATTACGGCTAGAACATGTATTACCGTTACATAATAAGATACATTCTAGCCTCATTAACATGGAATTAGGGAGTGAGCGGTGAAAATTTTATTAATAAAAGAGACCTCTGCAAATAGTTTTTTTTTAAGCATACATAGGAAGATGAAGAATGGATAGTAGGAGCAGATGGAGTCTTAGCGGAATATCTGAAAATTGGTGTAACAGAGGTTGGCCGAATTTTGGAGCAGTTATTCACTAACTTCCTGAGGCAAGGAAGAATTACCCAAGGACTGGAAGAATGCAAAAGTTGCACAAGAGAGAGGAACGACCGCCACATCAGCCTCCTTCCTGTTAATTACAAAACGTTCATGAGAGTAATAGCTGCACGTCTGAAGACGTCCCTGGCAGCTGCCCAGTCAAGAGAACAAGCTGGATTTCGCAAGGGATTCAGCACTATGGACCACATCCACACGCTGCAAGATATTATCAGCAGAATGAACGAATACGAGATGCCACTAGTACTCTGCTTTGTGGACTATGCTCAGGCGTTTGACTCGGTAAGTACCTCCTCCACACTGGAAGCTCTTGGAAAACAAGGGATAGATGCTGAGTACATCCAACTCTTACGCAGTATCTATAAGGAGGCCTCAGCCTCTGTAATCCTGCACGAAGAAACGGATGAGTTCTAGATTGAGAAGGGAGTTCGACAAGGTGATTGTTTAACACCAATCTTATTCCCAATAGTTTTTGAAGAAGTTTTCGAAACACTGGAAGAAGAACGGACTAAGGATAAATGGGGAGTACATCAGTCACCTGCATTTTGCGGATGTTATAGTACTCTTCGTATCCTGCGCAGAATATCTTCCAGACTTCAAGAACTCAACTCAACGTGAAAAAGATAGGACTCGAGAGTATTTAGGGGTTACATGGAAACGAGAAGCTCAGAATAGAGAAAATTGGAAAGGGTTGCCGACGTCGGATTGAAAATAGCTGATGATATATTATATACATGTATATATACACACACACACGAGTAACATATGCCTGCACACTGCAAGCTTAATTTAGGATAGATTACCTAAGTCATTATACAGTCCCTCACATACGATAGTGGCTGCTTCCGACGACTTACGAATCCCCTTAGGTGTCAAGAGAACACCAATTTGGAAAATATCATACAGAAAAAATTAAGTAAGGAATAAGTATACCGCTTGGCATATACCGCCGGTAATACACTTACAGCCAAACATCGCCTCCCATACACCGCCTCCCATACACCGCCTCCCATACACCGCCTGTCATACACCGCCGGCCATATATCGCTTGCCATACTTCACCGGCGTTTTGCTGCGACTTACAAATCCAAATATATCTGTTGGGTTTCAAGACGACACCATATTGGGAAGTACCACATAAGATCCATAGGAAAGATATTAATACACCCCCTGCCATACGCAGATGTATTAGTGGTAGGTGGCCAATCGTATTATGGTTTAGATGCTGCTTGAAAAATTAACATTCAATTATCAAGGCAAAATCGAAACGTGAAGTAGCTCAATATATTAGCCGAATTTCCTGTACATTCCTTATCGAGTAAAAATTAACGTGCCCTGGCATCGAACCAATGATCAGATTAGAAGTTCCGAAGTTCAAGAATTCACTTAGGGTATTTCGGGTTAAGATAAGAGGTTGCAATTCACGGAGTTGTTAGAATAGATAGATGTATTTCGTATGCCGTAAAGATTCTTGCCCTGTTGTCCCAAGTTCGATGCTAGGACCATTCGAATGACCAAAGTTTCAAAACTTCGTTAGGGTATTTCCTGGTAAGGTAGAATGTTGAAAGTCGCAATATCGATGGAAGATGTAGATTTCTATCGTATTCCACAAAGATTTCTGTCCTAGTGGACCCAGGTTCGATGCTAGGACAATTCGTATGGACATATTTTCTATTATTCGTTTAAGGTCTTGCAGATAGTGGATGGCAGTCGGTCTATGGCAAATGGAGTTTGCAGGTGGTGCATTAGACAGTCTATATTAAATTAAGCTTTCAGTATGCAAGCTGAAGCAGGTTCGATGCTAGGACCGTTCGTATGACCGAATTTTCAAAAATTCATTAGGGTTCTTCCCGGTAAGGTAGGATGTTGAAATTCGCAGTATAGATAGAAGATGTAGATTCTATCGTATTCCCCAAAGAAGTTTGTCCTAATAGATCAAGGTTGGATGCTAGGACAATTCGTATGCATGACATCCACCCTGGACATCATGGGTTTGATTCTAGGATGCCCCAAAAACGGTACTTTTCCCCTTAAAATGCATTGAGCGCATCTTCAAAAATTCATTAAGCGTATTTTGCATTAAGATAAAAGGTTCAAATTTACGTCAGAAGTTAAAGAATTAATTTAGGGTATTTAGCGTTAAGATCAAAAGTCGCAATTCACGGTGTTCTTACAAAACATAGATGCCTATCGTTTGCTGTAAACATTTCAGCCCTACGAGCCCAGGTTCGATGCTAGGACCATTCAAATGACCGAATATTCAAAAATTCGTTATGATTTTTCCCGGTGAGGTAGAAGGTTGAAATTCGCAACATCGATAGAAGATAGAGATTTCTATCGTATGCCGTAATGATATTTGTCCTAGTGGCCCCAAGTTCGATGCTAGGACAATTCGTATGGACGTACTTTGAATAATTCGTTAAAGGTATTGTAGTTGGTGGATGGCAGTCCGTTTATAGCAGGCGGAATGTTGCAGGTGGTGCATAATGCTTCAGTTAATCTACTTTACATTAAGCTTGCAGTATGCAAGCAGGTTTAACCATACTAAGAAGGCTTTAACAATATCTCCGGCCAAATAGTGAGAGTGGCACTCATCCGTTCACCAACCGGCAGTGAGCCAACCTGGTGAATCACTGTCTTTTACCCTCTAGACGCAAATACAATTTATCATGATGAGCTTCTGTAATGAAAATTTACCCGGACGTAAAAGCACCACCCATTCGGATGATCTGGAGGTGGTAGCATTACAGAGGTCCATCATGAAGAAAAGAAATAACACCCTACAATTCGCTACCTACAACTGCGCAGCTTGAAGAGTGAAGATCGACTCCTTGAACTGCTCAATGAAGCAGAGAAGATAAAGTGGGATGTCATCGGACTCAGTGAAGTAAGAAGAAAATCAGAAGAACTGGTTGCACTCAAGGAAGAGCATATATTCTATTACATGGGAACAAAGGATGGAAGACCTGGAGGAGTTGGCTTCTTGATTAACAAGAAATGGAAAAATAATGTGGAGAAAATAGAAAGTGTATCTGACAGAATATGTAAGCTCATCCTAAGGATAAATAAGCGTTACTCTGTTCAGATCATCCAAGTTAATGCACCAACAGCAGCAAGCAGCGAAGAGGAAATTGAAAATTTCTAGAAGACTCTCGCCACGGAACATGACAAGGAAGATCACTTATATACAATCATCATGGGCGATTTTAACGCTTGTGTAGGTAAGCAGGAAGCAGATGATGCTGTCACAGGAAAACATGGACTAGGACAGAGAAATGAACG
>KZ308452.1:453613-468969 GCA_000376725.2 Ladona fulva
TATATATATATATCCGGGGAAGCGTAATAAAGTATATATAAGAATATAAAGAGATATACACACACTACGGTGAAGGACTACCTTTTTTGACGGAAGATTTCAGCATTACTTAGGAAGAGAGTACTCGTTGGGAGATTAAAAAAAAACAGTACACTTGTGATACTTTGGTTGCCTTTTTGGCAGCCACAAAGTAACTAAACAAGGATCTCGTCAATTCGTGGAATTTCCCTTCGCAGAGAGGAGAAGTAATAATCATGGGCAATTCGTTCCCCATTCCAATCCTCGCGATGAGCGTGCCAAAGACGTGATCCGGTTGCAGATGCGTTTTTTTGCGTCGGCGACATCTTCGAGTCGCTCCTTTCATCGAAAAAGGTAATCGCCTTCTCATGGGACGGCCCCTACAAATGGTAATCACCGGAGCTCAGTTATGCGACGATCTCCGGACCAAAAGTCATTTTCTTGGACCCTCCGTCTTTCTGCAGGTACACGTCCTTCCTTTATTCACTCCAATCTTACGTTTCCTCCCTCGCCGAGTGCTTTTATCTCTTAAGCCCCTCCCTCTCATAACCACTTCTCTTATCTCTCCACCTTCGCGACGACTGCTCCTTCCCCTAACTCTTTATCTTTCTCGCCTTCCATTATTGTAATGGAACTCCGGAGTAATTACGGCTGAGGAGGGGCGATACCGGGGCACTCCCAAATGCCGACGCTTCCCCATCCACCTTTACTTAGCATTTTATTTTCGAGGGCCCGCAATGAAAAGTTATGCACCTATCAAGAAGAAGCCCCTTTCGCTGAATCTATGTACTGTTCTTCCCTGGTTAATTGCGCCCCCCTTTTCTCTATCAATCTTCCTTAACGGCTCTTCTCTACTGCATTTACCGACTGATTGTTTCGCCCCATGGCGAAGTGGTTTTACATACGTTCGGCTCTCTTTCCGCCGATATCCAACTAATTGGTTGACGTCCACTTCTTGATTTCCGAAGCTCAAAAAAATGGTATAAACGACGCACAGTAACCATTTTAAACAAAAGCGCAACGTTGCAATTGCAAAACGGAACGAACTGAGCGCAAGAGGAACTCAATGAAATGTCAATGATCACTGAATAGAGTGAAATAATATATCTCGAACCGAAACATCGAGGAAATCGGAGACTAGTTCAACGCAGTACTGTTATGTTCCCCAAAACTTTAAACGGAATAAAATCGCTGTTGGAAATCATGTTTTTAAAACATTCTTGAAGCCTTAAAAGATCGCATACCTTTAATAGTCTGATCGCGACTTTGTCTTCACAAAACCGATCGCCCTTTAATCGAAATCCAATACAACTCTTGAATAAATCAATCCTCCGAAAGACCGCTCTTCTACACCGCAATATTCTTCTTCCCCATCCTATTCTTAACTAAAGAACAAAGCAACATTTTCAAAACCCGTTCTAAGTGAAAAACGAAATTTTTTTATTTTATTTAGCCATGGATTCCCCGAAGTTTCGCAAAATGACTTAAATTTCTTACTTCAGAGTCGTTCGCAGATTCCTAACGCAACTGAAGAAGTACTTTATCGACGAAATTTTCAGAGAACTCCGTCTTTTTGAAATTACACAATTGCTAATAAAAAGATGCAGACACCCAAGGGATGAGTACAAGTTAATAAATGTAAATATGGAGATAAAAATTGAATTTTAGAAACAAATGTTTTTATCAATATTCCCATCCTGAGAACCCATGATTGGGCTTCAGCGTTCATTCGATGAATGCATCAGTTCTCAATGTTATGGATCATTAGACACCTGTTTTAGGTACACATCTGAGAGTTTGCATTAATTCTGTAATTAGTCCCTCCTGCTGCACTTACATCTATTTCTGATTATCTTCGGAGAAAACACTCTGCGTCTTTCGTAAACCTATTTCCTATGGATAGACATAACTTTTCAAAGGATTCGCGACTCGAAACTTCGCTACGTTAACCGTAGCGGGACCAAACCGGGACGTAACCGGGACCGGGACTCGAACCCCAGTCTCCCAATATCCGATTAGCTGCTCAGTTCATTCAGCTATTCGGCCAGAACTTTCTATTCAACTTTTTCCATGACCACGTTTTTCCTTGGGTATTCTCATATGTGCACGCCTTTCCGTGCAAAGTTCTCCTTTTTCTCGCAATAATTATCACACCAACAGAAAGGCGTCATTGGAGCGCCAATTATGGACGCAAACATTAAACAAAAACACAGGAAAAAGCATGAAACATAAATTATAGACTAATGAGAACCAAGCAAAGCACAATTGTTCAATTTTCGTTAATAAAACGTCTTGAGAAAAACGTCACAGGGAATGAAAGCAGTGTGAAAAGGAACTCAGAGGGGATCTCAATAATCGCATATTATCAATCGATGAAAAATTTAATTCGTTACTGCAAAAGGAAGCAAAATACTGTTTCTATCGAAGCAGATATTTTAGGACGATGAACCAGTATTCATTCTAGGGTAAATTATTGAAAGACTGTCACAAGGTTTAACAAAAAAGCACTCACTATAAATACATTGAGAGACATGTCACCTTATTTGACTCATCAAATAAGAGGATGATGTTTAGAAAGAGTGAGATGCTCAGAAAATGTTCGCAGTTACATTGTGTTCAACACCAAAATGTTGCCTTTCTCACGTTCTCCGATCCCAAAGATTATTTATTTATTTAAACTATTTCTCAGTATCCTTTTTACAGGAACTAATAGCTAAAGTGGTCCGCTTAAGATAGCATTTTGTATTTCAGAATAAATTCCATTCTTTGGCTCTAGGAAATGGAGTTGCGGAAGAATTTATCAAGTACAGGAAATGCGAGACAGAAAGTGGGAAAACTTTCACAGGAAGTTACATAGGTGATCTGTTTCAATTGATAAATCTCTCCTTAAATTATTTACATCTCATTCTTTTAAAACATCTTATTTCAATCCATCGCCGCCGTTCTGTTTTCGCATGTGCAAATCGTTTCACGCATAGTTTAATGTATGGTAAGTAATCAAAAGCATTAAGTATTTGCTACATTGGAAACATTGCTCTTGTATGCTTTCGTCCTGGAATGTAGTTCCACTGTGGATATTTAGCCCCCAAAGATGAGAGAGGTCGCCTGGCAACCAGGTACAGAAGAAGGGAAACGCGCTTAAAGTCGCTTTAAGCGGAAGTAAGCGGGCGGTTATCATAAAAGGTCCCCACGGATAGAATTTGATTACCGGAACTGCTGCTGGGATGGCTTTCGAGATGGAGGCAGAATATCAGACAGAGGCAAAATTAGTATTATCTTCTGAAAGAGTAGCATTTATTAAGTACTCATGGGGATTAAATGTTCTAGATGATGAAATCTGGCTTTATAAGTTTTTATTTAATTAAATTATATCGATTACCCCAACACTGCAATTTAGTACTACACTGAATTTGTGTATTATTTAGTATCTTTCATTTCACTCTGCCATAATGACTTTTGACCAAACTCATCTGCGTTCAGTTGAGAGAACCCTACGCTTTTCTCAGCTGCGAAGTAATTTGCTAGAAAAAAATTACAATCATTAGAACAACAAATTATTGTGAGCACTGCAAAACACGACTATCTACCACAAGCTCATTTTATATAACGAAATTTCCAACATATCCAACATCCGAATATATCCAACAAGCCGAAATTCCCGTTGTTTCTCAAGCGGGGGGTAAAGGTTATGAAGCACAACGCTAATTACGAATCACTGAACCCTTAAGAAAACGTGAGATAGTAAATTTAAGTAATGAGACGCAAGAATAAGCATTATTTTGGGCTTCGTCATCAGTGACATCAGGCTGACAGACAAATGCTCACTTTGGGATGTATTGAATGTGAAATGTGCGAACGAAGAATTAAAACTGAGAGCAGGAGACAAATACGCAGAAATTGACGAAATAATTCCCTCGAAAAAAAAATTAAAATATAACCGGGTAACCATTGAGTTAAAAAATTAACGAAATTTTTCTCCGTAAACCTGATTTTTGGTAAGACAATCTGCTTGATTCTCTCAAAGGTTTTCCCTTTACTTTGCCTGCATTGATGAATTTATTATTTTATTGCCTCTTCGATCGCGAAAAAGTAACAAATAACCTTCCAACTTGTAAGCTGATTAAGAAACATACATAATTTTTCGTACATTTGACTGAGCTATTTGTCATTTTTCAAATTCCTTCTTCTTTATACAGAGTATAAGTAATTCTTCTTTTCAATGGGGATGAATAACCCTCAAATGAGGAAATGTGTGACCTCGGATTCAACAATTAGCTTTGGGAACAATTTGTTTACGAGCTCATGATTTTGCTAAATTTTCTGTTTTTTTTTAATCAAAATTCTCGAAGTTTCGAATCGAAAGTAATATTCAGCAGATCATTGCTCTTTGTGATTCGTATTTCGATTCCAAACGAATTAAAATAATTTCATATTAAATGCAAATTGTTCTTTTGTATCATTTCCTGGATATGATATTTTTGCGAAATAAATAAATAACAAAGAAACACGGTAAGACGAAAGAAAGGAAAATTAATCAAATTGAAGGAATTTCTTAAGGAAAGTATTCACTCAATACGACGCAAATTGAGCTCCTCGCAACGCTCGGGGGAAACCTGAATTATAGTGATTTTTGACGCAGCATTTGCCGAAAGAGAGGAAGGAATCCCCGCATGAATCTCCACTGGGCTTAAAAACAAACTGTACAAAGAGAGAAACTTTAGTAGAGGAAGCGAAAATCGGCCACATATTGTTTGCACGAAATTCTCTTCTGATAAGCGTATTACAACCAATTTGCTGCAAAAAAATCGATAAAAATGAATTGAATTTCGCTCAGTTTTGTGTTACGGAATAATATTAGACAAGTAACTTGATTCTATTGGTCACGTAGTGGATAGTAAGCACTTAATGAATTGATTCCACCGTTGGCTCTGGAATTTCTTCCCTTCCATCAAAAATATTACCCGCACTACCAATTTTCGCAGTTTCACTAATGATAGCAAACTCAATATCGACCGATACATCTTCAAGAACACTGAAAGAGAACCATATTTATTCTGGAATAACAAGGTACTACTCCCTTGTTGCATACCGAGATTGTAATTACATAGATATTTCCAAAACTACTTTATAACAACAATTTCTGAGAGAAATTTAAGGCGCACTTAGCTATTATTTCTCCAGCACAGGTGAACATTGTAACAATGTTTCTAATAGAAATCTTCTTCGTTATACAACAACAGTAATGCAGTGCTAACTCGACTTACGAACTTAATTCATTCCGGTTCGAAGTTCATATCTCGAAGTTTTCCATATTATCTCCTCGGTTCGTATTTCGGGATTAAACGCATGTTTAAAATGGAGTAAGACAAAAAAGTCGAAAAGTTCGTATACAGAAGGGTTCGTGAGTCGAGGTAGCACAACACTTAGAAGAGTGAGCTTTGTTTCCCACACTCCCATGCTGTTCTATAACATTCATACGCCGCGCACACCGCAACTTTAATTTTGTCACAAAAGAAAACTCAGTACTACTGAAGTGAGTGACGAAGGATTGGTAAAAAGAGGAATCAAATCCGGTGGAAGCAGAACAGAGAATGATGAGAACGGAAATATCGAATAACTACTGCATGAGGATCTTGGCTAAAAAGGGAGGAGGAGGATATCGTTGGCTAAAAAGGGAGAGGAAGACCGACAAAGAGCTCGCTGGATGTAGTGAATGGAGTCATCGGATATTTTCCACTTAATGTAGGTAGCTAAGCAAAGATGAAACAACAAAGTTCATTTTAAATTATATTCTAAATGCATACCGCGGAAAAAAGGGTATCCAAGCGAAGTGTCGATTAAGAGTTTGTCGGTGTCGGTAAGAGGGAAGTGAGCAAATATCCATTTAGAATACTCGTATGTTAAGCAGAAATCGACCAGAAGATGGCCCCACAGAGAGGAACACTGGAGGGCGACGCCATTGATTTTAAACTGCGGTCCCTCACCTGTCCGGCGTTTAACACGGGAGTCGGTTAGACATCATCTGGAGCGTGAAATATACGGGACGAACGCTGTACTCGCAAATTGGGGAAAGTAAGGCGGTTTGTTGAGAACTGCAACAACGCGTAGCCAAGAAGCCTCTTGACATTGGACGGGACTTTCGATATTATTTGAGGCGATGTTCATTTGCATACTTCTCGTAACTTATGTTCGGCAAAGGAATGACAGCATCCTCGGAGTGCTCTTTCGTGTTCTGATCGGTAGCCCTGCCTCACGGTAAAGAATTTGGGCTTAAACACGCTTTATAGTTTGAGAGAGCGTATGAATCGGCTAGTGAGGCTATCCAAAAGCGAAACTGTGATATTTACAATATGAGTCGACAAAAAATAGATTAATTCCTTGAACAGTCCATTACAGATCTCCAACAGTATTAGAGAACTATGATTTGCCGGCTCTGCGAAGTAAAACACTGGATACTAGCTAGACCGAGACGAGATCTGCCCACACCTACCAGACAGAGGATGAAATTTTACTTATAAATTTGCGTAATCATGGAGTATATTTTAGCATCGGCATCGATTTTTTAAGCGTCTATTTCCAAATGTCTTTTGGCAATCGATCAAAGGAAAGAGAGCACTTCTGTATCGTCATGAGAAGCTGCACCTTTCGTTGGAATCCGACCGGAAGTCCCGCGACCCCTCTGTTTACCGCTCACCCGCCCGCATTTCGTCTTTCCGGCTGACGTGCCTCTTTTCTCTACTCGGACAGCCCTTCAAGACGCCTCACACGCTATCCCTATTCATTCTCGTACGCTTCCCTCTTTCGTTTCTGTTTTCTTTCGCTTCTTAAGAGGCAATTCATCGCTCTTTCCCTTATTTCTGACGGAATTACACGATGAATATAAAATCTCTCTTTTTCTCTGCTTACATTGACGTTGAGATTTCGCCCTCAATATTAAGTATTCTCACCTTTTCGTCAACTCGTATCCCCGACTTAAATAGCAGACTCTTCCGACTCACATGTAATCAGCGTCAATTATTACTGTAGTGTTTCGTTGATCACCATTTCGTTCACCTTGACGACAGTTTTACAAATATAGACCAAGAAAAATTCAGTCACTGAGCCCCTCAGCTAGTGTTTGTTTTTCTTTGACAACAGCAGTAAACTCGCAATTTCTTATTTGAGGCGATCATTCCGCTTTCCGATATTCATTTGTTGATTACTTGGCAGCTCGGTTTGAACACAGAAAAATGTGTAGCAATGAACAGGATCGGCTCCCAGAACCGTAACTTAAGCCAAACCCCCTTTGATAGAAGTGGTGCAACGTTAGATTCGTAGGTCAGTAAAAATATTTAGAAATCCTATTCAGCAGAAGTTTATCGTTTAAAATGCACATTCAAGGTGCAGTGGGTTCAGCTGATAGGACTTTGAGGCTATGTAACCGCGTTCTCAGGGTAGTCGACCCAACGCCGAGCGGCTCGTTTCGTTAAGGGAGATTATAGTTTCGACAGAAGTGCATCAGAAATTATCAAAATCCTCTGCTGGGAACCTCTTAAGGATAGAAGAACTGAATATAGGCACGAATTATTCCAGACATTTTAAAGTACTGATTTGCATGACGAAATACGCGATATCGTGATTCCCGAACTCGGCGAGCGCGATTTTAGAGATTTCGCGAGATTACAGCGAGAACAAATAGCTATTACTGATCTCTTTTATCATATAGTATTAGAAATACCAATCAGGTAGCTTTTTCATAGGTTCGGTTTCTTCACACCCCCTGCCATACGCCATACGGCGGCTTGCGGAATGCATCTGTAAATGTAAATTACACGTCAGCTTGCTCAGTGTGCTCATTTCGTTTTCTAACGACTTCAGTTCGGAAGGCCTTTCTTTCAATACGAAGAAACGCTCATATAATCATCAGTAGCACAAGGAGAAATATCGGAAGAATGCTGAAAGATTCAAAAATCAAAATTTATAAAACCTCCTTTCACTAACATCTAACACGAGTATGAAAACAAGTTTTTTCCTCGAAATTTCTTCTTTAAATACAAACAATGGGATTGTTTTCTGCCCTTTCTATCCGTATACTTATTAAATAAACCACAACACATCAGCAATACTGAATGTTATTTAAACAGTTGTGAAATGTATTTAAAAAGGATACTCTGCAGGGTAAAGAAAGAGCAGCGCGAGATGAAGTAGTTAAATGATGGAGGAACGTGTGAAAGGACGGAAGGGGGAAAAGAAGGACCTCTAGTGAGTGCGAGAGGAGTGCACTCGAAAGTGAAGTGCGTGGCGAGGGACCAAAAAGACGCATAATTAGCAGCAGAACGGACAAACCCTTTTCCTTTCTTAGATTTACAAGCGCCAACAAATTCAATCGGAATATAATCCCAACGAAATATAACCAACTACATCACCAGCATCACCAGTACCAACTACATCACCAGCATCACCAGTACCAACTACATCACCAGCATCACCAGCACCAACTACATCACCAGCATCACCAGCACCAACTTCATCACCAGCATCACTTGCTCCGGACGGCATTCACTTGTGCCCTTCGTCCAAATGTAAACGTGATGTGTATTGAGAAAGTAAACTCACGCTTACAGGAAGTATGGCTTGGTCTATATATTTTCTACAATATTAACATACCAAAAATAAAACCCTCTCCATTTCCAGCTTCCAAAAATGTATTATAGTTATAATTTCCAAAATAACAGTTCCTCTAACAAATGTGGGCAAAGTATTGTTAAATGCACTTTTGCTAGGAAGTGGAAATTCACCATGTTGAACACTGAACCCGTCACCGAGGTCACAGAGTTCGATTTCACTCGCGTAAAATCTTCAGAGAGGGAACTGTGACCGCACACAACTCATTCCCGTTGTATTTATTGAATAATTCCAGAGAAGCCCACTTAAATACGAAAAGGAGACCACAAATGCAGTTCCGTGAAAGAGGAAAAACAATGAAGCAACTCCAAAATGCAGCGTCCTCATCCATTGGCATGCCCTCGTCTTCTCCCCTTTAAGACGAATTCTCTCCATTGAGTCAATTAGGCAAACGAGGGGAAAGAAGACCCCTGAGAAGTTGGGCTCTCGTCACACACAAGTCCTCTTTTTAGAGAATTCGAAAGAGACTCTTTGGTGAAGAAAGAATTCGTTATCGAACACCTCCACCGTCTAATCCACAGCAAAAAGAATGAAAATACTCAGAGACGGAAATGATTGGGAAATGAATGAATGTTAAGGAACGATACGAGAAAACTATGGAACGGGAGTTTAGGTTGTTTAGGCGGCGATCAAAGATGGATAGACACAGCAATTGCAATGGCGACACGAAATGAGAGACGAAGACGGGAAAGGCAGTTGAATGAGGCGAGTGAAGTATATTTAAGACGTTTGAAAGGAATCAGATGCGGGTAAAAAAGTAAATCAAAATAAGTACGCAAGGAAGAAAAATATGTGGAAAATTGTACCGATAAACTAGTGTAGTAGTGTATGGTATGGTTTGTATGTATGGTATGCATACCGATACTGATAAACTTGTGTTGTAGTGTATAGGATCCAGAAGAAAAGTGCTGTATTCGAGAATTAGAAAAAGTACAGCGAAAGGCGATACGTTTCGTAAAAAAAATGTTACGGTCAGTGAGCATCAGTCACATGCTTCGGATGGGAATCTCTAGCAGGTAGAAGATTTAAGCAAGGATGAATTTACTAAATAAGTTAAGAGAAGGTACTTTGATTGAAGATGTAGCCGATCTTATGTGTCATCCCTGTTACCTTGGCCGTTCTGATTCTTAAGAAAAGATTCAAGAGATAAATGCTAGAACGAATTGATTCAAAAATTCATTCTTTCTGTGAACGATACGCGAAAGTAATTAGGGATAGTCATGTTGCATGCACCCCCCGCCACATGCCGAAAGGCGGCTTGCAGGGTACATATGTTGATGTAGACGTAGATTCCTATATGGTAGATATGGATTTGTGAACAAATGTGAGTAAATTGATTTGATGGTAACGGAAAAATGAGCAGAGTTAGGTTGATTATCGTCACAAAAGAATGTAAATGGTCTTAAAGGGAGAGGAAGACCGAAAAAATGCTAGATGAAGTGATGAATGAAACCCTGAAAAGATGTACTTAGTTTAAGTAGGGAGGAGAAAGGAAGAAATTATGTAGCGAAGTGTGTACATTGAATTAAGTAACAGCCTTACGGTGATGTTACCATTCTCTGAGCTAAACTGACTGGAACATTGTTTATGGTGGTCACCCATAGACGAAATGGAGTGAAAAGTATAGACATAAGAGAGACTCGAATCTGGGTCCATTCCATGACATCATTCATGACGTAATCTGCCTTGAAAGTGGAAGGGTTCGAACCTGGTTGAATATACTGCGGAGGAAGGAAAGGGGAGATCAGCCCACCAGCATCATGAGCAAGGTAACGGGATTCTCTTTCACTGTGGATATGACCAGCGAAGGCCTATGAAGACGAGGGGGCATTTTGAACTGAAATTGTAAAATAGAAATTTAGATAGTAAACAGTAAGTGTAATGTTGAACACATGTAAACTCTAGAAGAAGATCATTTTCAAACTTCATTGAAAACGATACAAACAAATACATTAAATGTTTCCATAATGTGATTGAGAAGGAAATTAAATATGCAGGGAATCGCGCTTCAAAGAGTTGTGCAGTTCAATGAAAGTTCGTTGTCACCGTCGGTCAACTGAGCTGTCGGTAAAGTGAAATGTCGGCCAACTGGGGTGTTGGTCAAGAAGTGAGGTGTCTGTCAGACGAGATGATTTCCAGAGAAAGGCAGGAGGTGAGTTATAGAATCCTAGATGAAATAGAAGTTTCACAGGAAATCACTCGAAGACTCAATGGGAGGCCTTAGAGGTCATATTTTAGTGGAGAAAAATGATTTCAAGAGAAGAAACGATTAATTTTTCGAGATGCTCCAATAAATGAATGAATCGATGGGCACAATGTGCCGTCCGCAAATCCATTCCAGCGTCCACATCCAATCCGCTTAAATGGACTCGGCTCAATTGTCTTTCTCTCGTTGCCTTCTCCTTCCCCACCTCTGATCGAAATCTCCACTGTGAATTTTCAGAAGCGCGGCGCCGTCCCAAAATAAATCGAAAACGAGGCCCAAACAGGTGAGGAGACCAAATCACTCAAACACAAGGCTCTCAAATTTTACGGGGAATTTATATCAAGAATTCGATAAACAGCTGTCGAAATACCTCCAAGACCACGAAAGCATTTTAAAGGAAACAAAGAACACAAAATCTTTTTTGAAATTAAACACATATTATTAACGAAACAGGGGGAGATTTATAACATGTTTTTGCGGTTGATTATCGGAATTCGATCTACAATTAATAAGAAAATTGGAATATGTGTTTGCGTTTACTTCCTTCGACAGTTTGCAGTTGCCAAAATATAGAAATTAACAAAAAATCTAAGGTGAGGCTGAACGCATTCAACGATGATTAATGAACCGTTCATAATTCGATGATTCGAAACATGGGCTACAGATGTCGTGTCATTCTGCCGCACCCTCCGCCCTATTTGAAAATAGCCAACTCTCGATAAAAGGACAGTCGACCAACTTAATGGTGTGTTAGACTCCATTTGAACCCTTCCAATTATGGCAGAGGCTGTCTCTGTTTTACGAAAAGAAGACCTTAGATTCTGAAAAGTGTAATCGGAAACTAAATCCCGGCAAAACATACTAATGACGGCCGCCGCCCACGAGCGTTGATTTCTTTAAGAATCGGCAAACTGAAAATTGACGCATTTAATGAAATGCAAATTTTCGATTGAAATTGACCCGGCGTCGGCGAGGAGGGCATACTGGCGCCAGCCCCACCCCCTCGCGGTCATTACGGGAAACACTCTGGCTGCAGGCCAAAGCAAACCGGGACACAGACTCGGTGGCTGAAGACTACAGCAATCGAATCGCACGCTCTATTTATTTTAATCGATTGTTTTCCGCGATCGATAGTCAATTAAATTACCGTCGGATTTTTCATTATGATTACTCGAGTTTTGACTCGAATAAACCTAAAATAGGAATTCCATAGAAAACAGTTACACCAAAGTTTGGATTATTTCGTACTGCGTTCAACCACATCATGCAAAACTACTTATTTATATCCGGTTATTAAACGAAAAAAGTGCCTTTTTTCTCGCGCTGTTTAACACTGAAGTTTCATTTCCACGACTTCACATTTCAGAGCGCAGTTGGGAAAGAAGGAATGTCCAAGAAGGAACCCACGAACGACGTCGAAATCTCTATCAATTAAATCATTGGGCTTCCGATTATCCGAGTGGCCAACGCGCTCGACTTCAATGAAAGTGGTCCCAGGTTCGATTCCCGGTGGGGGCCTACGTGCGGATAAACCTCAGCTGTCGAAGCACTT
This sequence comes from Ladona fulva, assembly GCA_000376725.2. Classification (NCBI taxonomy): domain Eukaryota; kingdom Metazoa; phylum Arthropoda; class Insecta; order Odonata; family Libellulidae; genus Ladona; species Ladona fulva. Next base: position 466,054 of record KZ308452.1, read on the forward strand.
TTAACAATACTATTATTACTACAAATAAATCAGTGAGCAATAGTCGACGAAAGTTGATCTTACGAAAAGCGAAAGCTTTTTAATGACACTACCTTCGTAATGTATCCATCCCTGAGGAAAAGCTGTACTACAAAATCGGTAAATCCTATTTATTTATTTCATTTATTATTTCACACATATGTTACAGTTGGATTACTAGTCCGGTGGTAACAAATCCCTATTCCTCTCAATACAAAAATACACTCAGACAAAATACAAATACCATAAGTTTACATATCTAAGGTATATTATGGTGTTAAGGAAATAATAATAACGTTTTATTCGAGTCAATAATTTAATATATTAACATTTCGTTTAGGTTAGATTAACTCTTATTGAGAAATATAATTTCAAAGTGAACATTCCAAAAAGAAGCGCTAAAAAGGAGCACATTTTTCGTTCTATTTGTTATGAAAGACCAACTAGAATTTTTTAAATAATTTGCATTGTATGGTTGAATGCAAGAGAATATACTGTTAAGTTTAGCGTAACTTTTTTCTATGGAATTCCAAGTTTAGGTTTATTCAATTCTGAACGCGAGTATATATAATAAAAAATACGACTGTAGCCTTTCAGAGATTCAAATGTGTCTAATCCGATGGGGAAACATATGAAGAAGTTGCGACGTGACTGAGACTCGAACCCATGCCTCCCATTTCCGGCATTCTAACCACTAAACTGCGATTCCGGGTCAATTTCACTTTGTAAAAGAAGGCGGTGCCCTACACACCCCCTTCTGGTTAATTCCCCAAAAAATCTTTGTGCCTGAAGATGGACTAACGATCTGAAACCGGTCGCATGTGATGAAATTTTAACAGTGGAATTTTTGCGAAGTTATTTCTATTCCCAGGATGGAGTTCCACAAAGTGAAACCTTCTTTGATTGATTTTATACATTAAATCGACGGATTACAAAGATATCCTAAGAACATCGATTCATCGATGATGAATCGATCAACCTTTCTCAAGGTTGGGAGACAAGGTTCAAAACAGAAAAAGAAGAAGTAAGAATTATGATAATTTAGGGTATAGAGAGTCGAAAAATTCAAAGAAAATGCTATACATTACCATGTGTTTACTTATATGATATTTTGTGATATGTCAGTGCAAATCTTGAAACCCTGAAAACTGCGCAGTTGGACCACATATATGAGACAAGAAGAAAGAATATGCTGCATTATCCCAAACATAGATTTAAAACGTAACAGTCCCCAGTATATCGGAAGAAGAGTTTATAACAACAGTTGCTATGAGACAAAACTGTCTACTTAGTTGTTTTTAAAAATTTAAAAAGTTCTTACTAGATAAATGTTACTTTTCAATAAGAGAGTTATTTGAAGATGCTGATCATATATATAAAAAGCAAATGTCAGTCCGTCAGTCAATACGTTTCCATAAGAGATGTACATAAATTACGTTTTCATGACCTGCAGAGGTCGTTTCTTTTACAAAATTAAATTAGAAATAATGGTCCTACAAAATTAAACCAAATGTCATAAGAAAGGAAAATGATCATAGAATCTTATTTTAGTCGTTTTACATTCATATAACTTCGGAATTGCGAGAACCCCGATGAAATAGTCTGAAAATTCGAAATTTGGAGACCTGGGTTCGAGTCTCAGTCATGTCGCTAGTTTTCGCTCTTGTTATTCCTGTGGGATTAGTTGCATGACTTCATCATGGAAAGAAATTCACCTTTCCGTATAAACTGCATTGTGTTTCTACGATGCTGTAACCCCAGGAAAACTATTCTCATCTCTGTAAAGGCCCGGGATCGAACCCAGGAGCCCATAATACGTTTCCAAAAGAGATGTACGTAGATTACGTTTTTATGATTTGCAGAGGTCGTTTCTTTTACAAAATTAAATTAGAAATAATAGTTCTACGAAATTGAAACAAGTGTCACAAGATAGGAAAATGATCATAGCATCTTATTTTAGTCGTTTTACATTCATATAACTTCGGAATTGCGAGAACCCTAATGAACCTAATTATGAAATTCGTAAATTTTTCGAAAATAAACAACCCATCCCTTTGACGACCAAAGCAATTGTTGGACATTGATTTCATTAGTTATCGCATATAAATACATGAGTATAATCAGTTAGTATACTTTTCCATAAGAAATGTACGTAAAATAGGTTATCGTTTCCCGCAGAGGTTGTTTCTTTTACAAAATTAAATTCGAAAAATAGTCCTACGAAATTGAGACAATTGTCACAAGAAAGAAAAATGATCATAGATTCTTATTTTAGTCGTAAAATATTGATCCAAACTTTGGAGGATTTTGATAAAACACATGGAATTATATCAATGACCTAAGCGACAAGATCGATAGCAATGTGAGGATATTTGCGGATGATTCGGTAATATATAGAGAAATATCAAGTGACGAAGATAGTGCTTCACTCTCAAACGACTTAGCTCATATACAAATGAGGTGCGAAAATGTCAGCTAGATCTTAATGTAGATAAATGCTCTGTAGTAAATTTCTTCGAAAGGAAACAATTGAGTCAGAACCGCCCGTACAACATTAGTGGAACGAATTTAAATGTAGTCGACTCAGTAGAATATCTTGGAATCACCCTAACCAATAATTTAAACTAGAGCACACACATTCTAAAAATATGCGGTAAAGCAACTAAATAGCTCGGCTTTATAAAGCGTATTGTAGGTAGATGCGATGAAAAATTTAGAGAGCGATGCTATTTCACGTTAGTTAGGCCCCATCTGGAATATGCGGCGAGTATATGGGACCCAGCGGATGAAACGAACTCTCGCGAACTCGAGAAAGTGCAGCGTAAGGCGATACGTTTTGTTAAAAAGTGCTACGATAGAGAAGCAAGTGTAACGCAAATGCTCACAGACGCAGGTTGG
>KZ308452.1:471528-500708 GCA_000376725.2 Ladona fulva
AATAAACAACCCATCACTTTGACGACAAGGCCATTGTTGAATGTTGATTTCATGAATTATCCCATATAAGTGCACGGGGATAATAAGTTCTTATAATTTTTATAAGAAATTTACGTAAAGTAGGCTTTCATGACTTGAAAACAGTAAAATAATTATTATAAATAATGGTAAGAAATGTATTGATTTATCTTACGGCGGATTTTTTTGTGCTTAGAAAGACCAGATACGATATATATATATATATTAAGGATATACGATAATATATATATTTTTCAACTAAATTAAGTTCCGTCATGCTTGAAGGGCGGGTTAACTAGTATAAATACATAATATGTTATGGTCCAGCACAAATGGTAATCATGCACTATGCTATCTTATGTAATTAATTTATGTATTATGTTATTTCTATGTATCATACTACTTTGGTGTATTATTTTATGTACATTTTAAAATGTATAAATTTGTAATGTAAATAGTGTAATTTTAAATCGGGGTTGCCAATTTAACCAATAACTTCAAACGGACGAGATACCAACTTGCAAACAGATGTTCCTTTACTCTGCTGGCGCTGCAAGTGTTTTGTGTCAGTAAAGTATACTATTCTATTGACTGTGAAACAGCGCACTGCCAACGCCGATGTCGACCCGTCAGGAGTCCACTCACAATATTCAGGGCTTTGCATACACTCGCAGCTGCCTGTGTACGCATTTGCATGATCTGTCCAACAACTTTATCACAAAGAACTTTTCCGGGCAGCTTCTTTCGGAGCGTGCGCGATATTTCCGTAGATCACATGTCAAAATGATTTAATAGAAGCCAATCTGTTCAGGTAATCGGCAAGTGAACGGAATTTACGGAGCGGATGGAAAAAAAGAGCATCGCATCCGCGCTCAGTCCGCGTCGATGGAGTCGAAATATGTTTGCCAGATAAAGAGTCGCCGAAGGTAAAATATCGTCCATCGGAAGGGACTCCAATATAGACTTTTTGGCGTTCGAAAAATAATAGTTCGTTCGGCGGACGATATCAAAAAATGAATCAGCGCGATTCGTATCTTGCGTGGCGTGAACCAGCTTCCGTCGAGGGATGTCTTTCTTTCACCTCCGGCCGTTTTCATATATTTTCAGCGATTATTGCCTCTCCAACTGCGTCTCTTCCATTCGGAAAATCTGCAGCTTTTATCGGATCGAATATGCGAAACGTACCATCCACGTTGATAATTTTACTACGAACTTTTCTCTCTTTTCTGGAAGGAAAGATACATTTTGTGCCCTCTCGTTTAGTCTTTCTACACTCTCTTTCCTAGACTAGCATTCAGTTTCACCAACTCACCCTCCAGCCCCTCCCACCCACCCTTTCTCTACTTCTGACGCAAAACATCCCTCAAAGCACATCTTTCGGTCCACATTCACTTGTTCGCCCTCTTTTTAATCCTAAACTATTTGTTTCTCATTGAAAAAACCAGCCGTACACGGAGCACACTTCTCAATGCAGTCTGTCTCTACTTTTCTTTAGAATTCATTACTCTTACCCTTCATTTCTATCCATACGTCAATACTTTCAATCTTACGTTCCATGCAAGTGCACCAAGTTATCCATCATTTATATATTCTTACACAATCACTCTTCATTTCACAAAATAACTTTCGTTTTGGCATCCGTTCTATCGCACTTGCAACGGAACCCAATTAACCCACATTCCCAAGCACACACATACCCACCTAGGAATCCCTCGATCATTGCTTCCTATTTAAGTCGCCATACTTAAATTATATTCTATTCGGATTGAAACTTGTAGCGTATCTGCATTTCCTTTGTTATTAATGATGTAAACAGTTCGCGATTGCTGATTTCTGTATCTGATGCTTCCTCAGAAACGAAACCGGAACGTTGGGAACGTTGAAGTAAATGCTGTGGAAAACTGCGGTCTTTATTTTTCATAACAAATGATGACCGTAAAGAGGTCACAACATTTAGGATGTTTTGTTCATTGCATCTTTCCTTCTGAGTCACCTTTGTCAAGAACTGATTTGCAGCATTCTTTCCATGAAACAGAACGCATCATTTTTATTCTTTTCGTTTTATTCTAACAAGTGATTGCATGTAAACCTTAAATCACAATAATCGATCTCTAGGGATTTTTCAGACTCACATCTCAATTCTTCTCTCCTTTCGTGCAAGTTTCACGCAAGTCAAGGAATATGAAGGAATAAAGCAAAAAGATAGTCAAAGAGTATCAGTAGTACTGTTTGACTATATAAAGAGGTCGTAGACGTGGACCCCCACAAGCATTCGAACCACGTTCACCAAAGTCGAACGCGTTACCCACTTGGCTAACCGGGATTCAGAGAACTGGTCTCCCTTTGAACAGTGGTCGACTTCTGCTCTTCGAACTGTCGTTTTTATTTCTCTTCAAATTCCAATTGCATAAACTAAAGGAAAGAGCAACGAAATGAAACCAATAGAAACCAAGATTTCGCAAACATAGGCAAATACAGGCATTAGCAATTTAGGTATCCGTTAAGAGGTATTTGGCCATATTGTCTCCTCTAATGCCTCTGCAGAATCTGTACGTGAAATTAACAATAACTCAATAACTTCTCTAATACGATGATATGCAAAAAGAGTTCCATTTTTAACATTACTTCCGAACATTAAATGTTTTTTTCCAATTTTATCACTAAGGGTTACCTCGGAAAAACATCCGGAAAGAATCTAGTGGGCCGCATGCGGCCCGCAGTTTGGACGCGCAGCCTAAGCGCTAGAGAAAAAGGGATATTTGCGAATGAGGTAATCTAAGCTGTGAAATAGGAAAATTTGTTTCGGCGTTATTGATGCAGATCATTTTGGCACAGTTAAAACGAGACATACTTGAAAGTAGTAAACGGAAGTTGTCTTGTTAAATACAGCGATTAAAAAGATGCCTCCCAGTAAAATAACATGAAAAGAGATGATGATCGTAAAATGAGAAGGTAAATCGACCGAGAATACAAATGTATGGACATAAGTGAGACGGGTTATGACCCGCCGAGAATCAATATCGAACAATTTAGTTCATATTCTAAGGTGGTGAGAAAAACGGCAACTAGATCTTACTTTAAATGAATGCTCTGCAGTAAACTTCTTCGAAAGGAAACAATTGCGTCAGAACCAACCGCACAAAATTAGTGGAATGGATATAATTGTAGTCGACTCAGTTGAATATCATTCTTACAAATAACTTAAACTGGAGCACACATATTCGAAAACTCAACGGTAGAACAACTGAAAAGCTCGGTTTTATAAATGGCTTTGTTGGTAGATGCGATGAAAAGGTTAGATTATTTTTCTCCTTAGTTAGACCCCATCTGGAATATTCGCAAACTCTAAAAAGTGCAGCGCAAGGCGATACGATTTGTTAAAAAGTGCTACGATAGAAAAGTAAGCGTTATGTAAATGCTCTCAGACGCAGGTTGGGAATCCTTGAAAGAAAGGAGATTAGGCTGCGATTGATAGATAAATTCAAAAAAAATACATTAAAAGTAATCGGTATTATGCGACCCCCTTCTGCTACTTCGGCCGATCCGAGCGTAAAATAGATGCGAGGACAAGTCGTTTTAGGGACTCATTCTTTCGGCGAACAATACGCGATAACCATCAGCTAAAAAAGTAATACTTGGTGTTTACACCCTCTGCACCCTTGGTGTGCCACCCACAGGCCGAAAGGCGGATTGCAGAGTAAAGATGTACGTAAAAAACCTTAGAACTGCCGCCCTATTTATTACTGGGCCTTGGGGAGTCCTGACGAATCATTGCAACGAAATAACTGGGCTCCCGGATAGCCAAGTGGGCAACGCGTTCGTATTCGGTGAAAGCGGTCCCGGGTTCGATCCCCGGTGGGGGCCCATGTGCGAAATGACATAAGCAGTCGAAGCACTTAGGCAATAACTACGAAATAACTGGGGGTTCATTGAATATGAAATTTTGCTGTTAACTCGTGCAAGGCTGTTTACATTTCCCTCAGCGAAATCTGCGAGCAATCAAAGTACGTTTCGACTGATGCAAGCAACGGCGGCATTTCTCACCTTCAAAAGGGAAATCTGAAAAGAGCGACGGGTCTTTTGAAAGTCGAAGATTCAGAGTTGCTGAAAGCGCCCAAGAGTGAGAAAAAATGATTAAAAAGAAAAGGAGAGGGAGCGAAAGAGAGGCGATGGGTATCGATGGAGACGAGCGAAATAATGATTCCTCTTAGCGATATATCGAAAATGAATCGAGAATAAGAATCGATATGTTAAACATCGGGTAAAAGAATCTGAAATCTATCTCCGGTTCATATGAAAGAAAATTTACCATTAACCAAATGTGAAATAATGTTACCAAAAAACATAGAGCGTTGTCAGGAATTCCAGAGTCCAAGCAGATGAAAATTCCGTTGCTTGTCAGTGAGAAGACTCTTTATTATGTGAAGGTGCAGAATCGAGAATGTTTATTACTATTGTAACCCTTTCGCTGCGTATTTGGATTTCGCAGCTTTAGGACTAAGAACGTCAAACCGACTTTAGTCGAAAAAAGGGATATTGTTACAATAAAACTCATCATTCAACGAGGTTATGCGCATGTGGGCCTCTGACACCTAACATCTGAATCAACACATGGTATAGTTATGCAATCACAGAAAGTAAAAATTCTTTTAAAAAACACAGCAAAAAGTAAAGGAAAGGATGGGGTGTTGGGAAAAACTCCTCGGATGAAGGCTTTCAGAGAAAAAGGGTGCGGGAAAACACTCACACAAGAAGGAGAGCGAAAACACAGAAATGAAATGATAAATCAGATATAAGTTTGATTTTGAATGTCGACATTTTCCTATGATGGCGTTGCATGGAGTGGTCTTCAACTATGGGTGAGGTCTTATACCTGAAAATTGAGGGAGAAGAGTAGACGGAAAAGGAAACAGTATATTTCGGATAGTTTTCACTTGTGTTTCTTTGATACAGAAGGAGAGCAAATAAGGATCAACTACAATTGTTAAACTTTGGTAAATAATAAAATACTGTTACGTATAATGTAGTAGTAACTAAATTTAAATCATTATAATAACACAGGTAATAAAAGAAACGTTGAGAAAATTGATAGTAATTAATCCAATTGTATTATAAAAGTGATAGTTCTAGTAATAATATAAGATTGGAAGGATGGTAGCGATACTGTTATTAGTTCGGGGGATACCTGGCATTAATGTGCAGTGACATTCATTCTCCTTGTTTATGTTTGATGTTGTAAAGACTTAAAATGCAACTAATTGCGATTAATACTAATTTTTTAAGCAGCCAACATGACTTATGAAACATTTCTTCAACTGTGTACACTTCAACTTTGTCATTGTGTTAACTAAAAAGTTTTATTTATAGTAACTTAAGTTTTTTCTGACAGTAAATAATTCAATATTCCGAGATATTCAACAAAACAAGTTATTCGTCACTTTACTATTCCTTCTCGTAATCACCGTCTCACAAAGGTACATATCTATTAAGCGCAGAATATTGGCTACCACATTCAGGAACGCAGTTTTATTTAAATCACCTTACAATACATAGGATATTTTCAATATAGCGTGGAAATACTTTCTTTATTTCTTACAATTTCGTCAATTTTTTCTTTCAGCGTTATCAGTCCCGCATATTCTTTAACTCCCATTAATTCTCCAATTCCAATGGTACGGTTGCCATGTCAATATGAACAATAAACAACAACAACAACAATAATTACGTCTTAATTAGGCGAGTTTTGGTCCTAAGATCCATCTTACGCAGGATTAACGTTCTCAGAGACACGATCATAGACAGACATGCCTTGACCAGGATTCGAACCCGGGACCCCGGCGTTGCTAGGCTAACACATTAGCCACTACGCCGGCATAGAAACAAACTGCGACAAACAAACAATGTACGGATTTTGGGAGCGCATACATCAGCATGAATATGAATTCGATAAAGCAGAGGGCGGCGTCCAGATTGTTCATGCGTATGTCATCCAGTGAAACGAAAGAATAAAATATGGGCCTCTGAACTATCGCCGTTGCATCGAAGGGTCGATTGGCGGCTGAAAATGAGAGCGGAATATATACACGTCGTAAATCTCTCTCACCACCACTCTTTTCATCTCTAAATGCAGCAACGCCGATTTGAATTTTTCAAGACACACAACCAACGGATGGGCCTCTGCCTACGCTGTGCTGGTTCACTTCCATCTCTAAGCACGACACTACGAAACGCACTTTCCTCTACTCATCAATTACTTACTCCACTTTTTTCCATTACATTTCTTTATTGATCATCTTTCTCAGTATTTGACCCTTCCTTTGCCATAGCTTTATCACCTCTTCTCCCTTCTGCGTTTGTTTTTCTACCAAATTCGCTTTTCCTGTTCACTCACATTCACTTATATCTTTTAATTCATTCCTTTCTTAGAGTCTACATTTAGTAAAAAACACTCCAAAGAAGTAATAGTTTATTTAAAAACTATTCTAATATTTACCATTACAAAATAATCCAATTGAAACAAAAAATTTCAAGTTCACAGATATAGCAAACAAAGATGAGGTAAGAACAACAAAATAAGATGCAAAACTTTTTTTAAATTTAATGTCTCAATAAAAACATTTCCATTATTTCCGCATTTGTATACAATATTCACATATTCCCTTCTAAAAGTTGTTTCATTATCAATTCTGCGGACCGGTAGGCCATTGAATAATTTTAATCCATCACTCACTATTGACTTCATACAAAACTTTGTTGTATGATTCTCAATTCTTAAATAAAAAATTTGTCATGTAACAAAATTATAGTGGTTATAAGTTAATGTTAAGTCTTTTTATAAATAACTTGGCGTTCTTTTCTACAATATTTTGTGGACTANTATATAATAAAAAATACGACTGTAGCCTTTCAGAGATTCAAATGTGTCTAATCCGATGGGGAAACATATGAAGAAGTTGCGACGTGACTGAGACTCGAACCCATGCCTCCCATTTCCGGCATTCTAACCACTAAACTGCGATTCCGGGTCAATTTCACTTTGTAAAAGAAGGCGGTGCCCTACACACCCCCTTCTGGTTAATTCCCCAAAAAATCTTTGTGCCTGAAGATGGACTAACGATCTGAAACCGGTCGCATGTGATGAAATTTTAACAGTGGAATTTTTGCGAAGTTATTTCTATTCCCAGGATGGAGTTCCACAAAGTGAAACCTTCTTTGATTGATTTTATACATTAAATCGACGGATTACAAAGATATCCTAAGAACATCGATTCATCGATGATGAATCGATCAACCTTTCTCAAGGTTGGGAGACAAGGTTCAAAACAGAAAAAGAAGAAGTAAGAATTATGATAATTTAGGGTATAGAGAGTCGAAAAATTCAAAGAAAATGCTATACATTACCATGTGTTTACTTATATGATATTTTGTGATATGTCAGTGCAAATCTTGAAACCCTGAAAACTGCGCAGTTGGACCACATATATGAGACAAGAAGAAAGAATATGCTGCATTATCCCAAACATAGATTTAAAACGTAACAGTCCCCAGTATATCGGAAGAAGAGTTTATAACAACAGTTGCTATGAGACAAAACTGTCTACTTAGTTGTTTTTAAAAATTTAAAAAGTTCTTACTAGATAAATGTTACTTTTCAATAAGAGAGTTATTTGAAGATGCTGATCATATATATAAAAAGCAAATGTCAGTCCGTCAGTCAATACGTTTCCATAAGAGATGTACATAAATTACGTTTTCATGACCTGCAGAGGTCGTTTCTTTTACAAAATTAAATTAGAAATAATGGTCCTACAAAATTAAACCAAATGTCATAAGAAAGGAAAATGATCATAGAATCTTATTTTAGTCGTTTTACATTCATATAACTTCGGAATTGCGAGAACCCCGATGAAATAGTCTGAAAATTCGAAATTTGGAGACCTGGGTTCGAGTCTCAGTCATGTCGCTAGTTTTCGCTCTTGTTATTCCTGTGGGATTAGTTGCATGACTTCATCATGGAAAGAAATTCACCTTTCCGTATAAACTGCATTGTGTTTCTACGATGCTGTAACCCCAGGAAAACTATTCTCATCTCTGTAAAGGCCCGGGATCGAACCCAGGAGCCCATAATACGTTTCCAAAAGAGATGTACGTAGATTACGTTTTTATGATTTGCAGAGGTCGTTTCTTTTACAAAATTAAATTAGAAATAATAGTCCTACGAAATTGAAACAAGTGTCACAAGATAGGAAAATGATCATAGCATCTTATTTTAGTCGTTTTACATTCATATAACTTCGGAATTGCGAGAACCCTAATGAACCTAATTATGAAATTCGTAAATTTTTCGAAAATAAACAACCCATCCCTTTGACGACCAAAGCAATTGTTGGACATTGATTTCATTAGTTATCGCATATAAATACATGAGTATAATCAGTTAGTATACTTTTCCATAAGAAATGTACGTAAAATAGGTTATCGTTTCCCGCAGAGGTTGTTTCTTTTACAAAATTAAATTCGAAAAATAGTCCTACGAAATTGAGACAATTGTCACAAGAAAGAAAAATGATCATAGATTCTTATTTTAGTCGTAAAATATTGATCCAAACTTTGGAGGATTTTGATAAAACACATGGAATTATATCAATGACCTAAGCGACAAGATCGATAGCAATGTGAGGATATTTGCGGATGATTCGGTAATATATAGAGAAATATCAAGTGACGAAGATAGTGCTTCACTCTCAAACGACTTAGCTCATATACAAATGTGGTGCGAANGCATGAATATGAATTCGATAAAGCAGAGGGCGGCGTCCAGATTGTTCATGCGTATGTCATCCAGTGAAACGAAAGAATAAAATATGGGCCTCTGAACTATCGCCGTTGCATCGAAGGGTCGATTGGCGGCTGAAAATGAGAGCGGAATATATACACGTCGTAAATCTCTCTCACCACCACTCTTTTCATCTCTAAATGCAGCAACGCCGATTTGAATTTTTCAAGACACACAACCAACGGATGGGCCTCTGCCTACGCTGTGCTGGTTCACTTCCATCTCTAAGCACGACACTACGAAACGCACTTTCCTCTACTCATCAATTACTTACTCCACTTTTTTCCATTACATTTCTTTATTGATCATCTTTCTCAGTATTTGACCCTTCCTTTGCCATAGCTTTATCACCTCTTCTCCCTTCTGCGTTTGTTTTTCTACCAAATTCGCTTTTCCTGTTCACTCACATTCACTTATATCTTTTAATTCATTCCTTTCTTAGAGTCTACATTTAGTAAAAAACACTCCAAAGAAGTAATAGTTTATTTAAAAACTATTCTAATATTTACCATTACAAAATAATCCAATTGAAACAAAAAATTTCAAGTTCACAGATATAGCAAACAAAGATGAGGTAAGAACAACAAAATAAGATGCAAAACTTTTTTTAAATTTAATGTCTCAATAAAAACATTTCCATTATTTCCGCATTTGTATACAATATTCACATATTCCCTTCTAAAAGTTGTTTCATTATCAATTCTGCGGACCGGTAGGCCATTGAATAATTTTAATCCATCACTCACTATTGACTTCATACAAAACTTTGTTGTATGATTCTCAATTCTTAAATAAAAAATTTGTCATGTAACAAAATTATAGTGGTTATAAGTTAATGTTAAGTCTTTTTATAAATAACTTGGCGTTCTTTTCTACAATATTTTGTGGACTAATTGTAAAATGTAATATAATGAACTTCTTTCTTCCACTGACGGGCATTCATTAAGATGCAGAAAGGAATGTAGCTGCTTTTTTATTCCCTATCAAAATGCATTTACATATTATTTCAACCGACAAAGGCGGAGAAAAATGGATAATTTGCATATAATGTCGCATGGGAAGGGAATAATATTTTCAATATTCCAATTAGTGTTTATGCCTTTCACACTCTATTTTATGATTATGAAATACAGTACTTCTAATATCATCCCGTGCGATATTAGGAACACTTTTTTCAAATGACCAATATTTGATTGTTGCGTCTTTTTATTTTTTTATTCTATATTATGAGGGGTATTGAAATTTGTAGTTCAGCATAAGGCACAGTATTAATTACCTTATTTTAATCCTAACAAGGTGTTCATTTTAATTGACAAATAGCAAATTTGCAGGACATTTTTAAAAAGGGTGCGATACCAGGAAAGGAAAAAGGGTGGACCACTTCCCCTATATAATAGATAAATTGGAGTTCTTGAATGAATAACATTGCAAAGAAGAATTTCCATCCGTAGAAATGCATTTTAAAGAAAGAAAATAAAACGTTGCAAAGAAAACATCGGCAGAAGTGCAGTTTCGTTCCATGAAATAAATATACTTTCAAACATCTCTTCAAGTAAGAAAAATCTAACATTTGTTATCCACGACCATACGATTTCCTTTTCAACGGAATTCTTTGCTAAATTAAGGACTTGAAAGACTTTTTTCTTCTAAAATAATGATTTAATTATTTATGTCATTGACGTCATTTTTTAAAACATGTTCACCCCTACAGTTGGCTGCACTGTTCGCCTTTCCTTTCCTTCCTCTATACATGCGATAGTTGTCTTCTCACTGAGCAATATTTTAATGTGATATTCCAATTCACTTTTCCCGCAATTTTTCCACTTCTCACAATGCAAGGCTTAACTTTTTCATTCATAATAGTAAGTAAATTCCGGTGGAATTTCTTCACTGCAGCTTCATGTGGTAGTCAGGAATTCATTCTTTCTATTGCTATCGAATCAATACGATTTCGCAGTTTATTTTGATATGTATCGTCTACTTGATTATCTTGTCCCAGCAGTTGGCAGCACTGTCTTTGGCCGCCGAGGGGAGGCATAATGCAAAGGGGTGCTTTGTCAGGGCCATCGCTTTTTGCAATTTTAGCGCGCATAAAGAGAGAGTGGCGTTAAACAGCACGCAAATCACGGTGGGTGCAAGGGGGGATCTTCAACGGAAAAGGCGCTCGGAAATTAACGATTCGAGGCGAAACAATGGACTATCGGATTTCCAGCGACACACGCATTTCGCTATTATAGGTTACGCATTTAAAATGGAATTTTCTAATCGTGGCCGCAAATCGCTGAGGTGGGGAACCTGCGCTCTCATTTCATTAAGCAAACGAACGCTTTTGCCTCATTTTGCTCCCCAATCTCGTTTCTTAACTCAGGCAAAAAAATGGAATTAATTCAACCTCCGTATACTTAGCGATTTAATTTGTATCCTCTAAGTTCGATACTAAATGATTTGAAAGTAGGAATAACACAAGTCAAGCGTTAGTTACGCGGTGGAATGGTACATACACTTGATAGTGAAGTGTACATACAATTCATACACGCACTTCCAATAAAAAAAGCTCCTTTCAGTTGTCGGTGATAAATGATCACACGGATTCCATCAGACTCTCTATATCTTGGCGAAAGATGTATTTTTCACCAATTGCGGTGCACGATTGCGTACAAATGGACATGTTAGGTGAGAGGAAAAAGACGAAAGAAGTACATCTGGGAGTGGATCGAAAGGGAGAGGGAGTTGATGTGCCGAAAAGTGCCGCATGAAGGGAATTATCGCATAAGATAACTGAAGAATCCCAAAGAAAAACGGATACGGAAAAAGTCTGACTGAACTGGAACTCGAAACTGTCTTAATCTTCCGCTTTCCTGGCTGATGCTTTAACCAATTAAGTCTCCTAAAACGGCTTGACAATATTTTCTGGCTCGATAGGTTAATTGGTTAAAGCATCAGCCCGGGAAGCGGAAGATTAAGACAGTTTCGAGTTCCAGTTCAGTCAGACTTTTTTCATGTCGGCTTTGTCCCTTGGATTTAATGCGCAGTATTGCCAACATTTAACATTTATGTTTTTCCCCCAATCCGCACATTTTAAGGAGTTGCAATTGTTGGAATAACTTATATAATAACGTGTCTTAGATTCTCCCGTCCGCTCTCCAAATGCACACCTTCCAAAGCTTTGGAATGAGGAACACAAGATGAGGAGTGAGGTTGCTTTCCACATTGAGCGAATCATATAAGTGGAATGAGGCCATCACTTCCAATGACAATCAGCCATGAGGAATTTGCTTCGACAGCCAAAGTCACGTTTCACCTATTTCGTGGGTCACCTTCAGGGGTTGGGCCCGGAACTTGGCTTTCCAACGGCTTAATGAAATGCCAATTAAATGAAGGTTAAGCATCAATGACACTTAAGTAATTTTCACATAATCACAGACATACACAAGGCTGTAACAAAAGTAAACGAAACTATATTTTCCTTCATGATGTACTAAAAGACATATTCATCAAGATGCGGTGGAAGAAAGGCAAATGAGTTTAAGAAGGATTAAAATACACAAATAAAATGGTTAGGGAAAGAAATAAATGATAACTGCTATCAGAGAATTGATATTCGATTGTGGAGCCATAAATAAAGTGAAGATCCCGAATTCATCGTAAGAAATTCCTCTGAAATGTCGAGGAGGCGTGGCCGAAAATTAATGGAAGTCGATTTGTCTTAATTTTCACCCGAAATGCGAATAAGAGGTTAACTAGAAGAAGTTAAGAGGAGTTTATTAACTAAGTAAAATGCTAAGAACTTACGCCAACCAGGAGAGAGGGAAGTTAACTTTCATTTTCAGTAATTCTGTGGCACTCGACACAGCAATTCATTGGATTTCTTACCTGTAAGAGAAAAATAAAATCCGTTTTAATACCTTTACAGTGTTTAGTTATACTTGTTTCATGACATACAGTTGTTGGTAGTTGTCGGTATGTTGAATTGTATTGATATTGTTAAAAGTCATTCGAATCCTGAGGTTATTTCACACGCATGGGCGGAAATCTACCCCGGGACCACTTTGCCAAGGGCGATCGCTCTGCCCACTTGGCGAGAGCACTGTTGGTATTTCATTACACTTAAAACTCCCAAAGAGAAGTTCTCCTTCTAATTAAAAAGAAAACTTTTTCCTTTGATATATTTTCATTGTACAAATACGAAAACTCCTTTTAGATAAATAATAAACGAATTTCCAACGCGCTCTCTTAGCAGAACTATTAAAGAAAGAGAACATATATTTCATCGGAAGAAGAAGCAATACAATTATGTGATACAACAAATTACAGAGACGCATCTTGGTTTTGATGCTTGGGATTCGGAATATTCGCTACATATTCATTTTCATTACAATTACATTCGCTGCTAATTTTCTCGCTACTAGATGTCGCTAAAGCGCATAATATCTACCAACCTATATTGAACACTTCATCAACTCTACATGAAGATGAAAAATATTGAAGAGGAAAACCAAGAAGGAAAAAAACAAACATCCATTTTCTATTGTCCCAGAAGAAGTAATAGAGGCGATCAAATACACGAAGAACAGAAAAACTGGAGGAACAGATGGAGTATTGGTGGAATATTTGAAACTCGGTATAACAGAGATTGATCCAGTTTTAGCGCAGGTATTAACAGATTGCTAAGACAAGTTTGAATTACCAAGGACTGGATCGATAGAAGTGGCATTTTTGCAAAAAAAGAAGCCGTTTACAAAACATTCATCTTTCATAGCAATTCTGCATAATGTTTTTAAACGCTGGATTGGGAGGACAGAGGTCTACATATAAGTGAGGAATACATCAGCGACCTGCGTTTTGCAGATGATGTAGTACTCTTCATAACCCGCACAAAGAACAAGCTAGCATCAAGTCAAAAACTAAACTCTAAAAACTAAATTTAAATTATTTTGCATCATAAGAACCAATAAAACTGGACGAAACGCCCCTAGAGGTCTGCCCAGAGTACTAAGTAGTTCATGTGGTCAGAAAAGCAGGATGAATTAGTGAACAGAAGAATTATATTTCGCCTTCGGAATGAACGCGTAGGTACATTCTCAAGTCAAAAATGCCAATGGTATTGAAGAGAAAGGTCTTCAACCAATGCATTCTACCAGTTTTGATAAATGGAAGTGAGACTTGGGTGTTAAACGCAGCAATAACCCAGCGACTTCAGACTACACAAAGAAGTATGGAACGATGCATGCTTGGAATCACAAGAAGAGACAGGAAACGCAACACCTGGGTNTACGGATGATCTGCCAATTAAAAACGCTTTCGATGAAACATTTCTCGTTGTTTTAAGAAAATTTCGATGGAACGTAGGCAACTGGTGATAAAAATTCAATCGAGTTTATAAAAATGACACCAATCGATGTTTTTGGTTCTTTGAAAAGTATATCTCTCTCATTTTAATGCAGAGAATTTTGAATGAAATCGATAGTTTAGTCTTCTTAAAGAGAACTTCTTAAACTCAGTACGACCTTATTACGCCCCAGAATATTTAAACGACCCCTTCAATAGAACAGAGACGCGTAAATGTTTAAAGTTCATAGAATTATTACAATGTAAATAGCATATCCTCGCCCTAATATGAGTGAATATTTGAAGATTTGTTTTTGCTTAAGGTGCTTATGCTTCTAATAATTGTAAGTACCAAATTTCTGCGTCCCGCTATTTAAGGGTCCATCCTGTGCTTTGCGGTCGCCAAATACAGAACCACAAATGCCAAACACGGCCGTTGATGTAAACGACGGATTCCCGCAGAGTCCTTTCAATGTATTTGGACTTTCCTCGAGCCAACTAAGTCCAACGAATGTGCAAGGAATTCGTTGTTCTATTTTAATTTAAATTTCACGGATTTTTTTTCTTTTCCGATGAATTGCAGCAAAACTGCTGAAAGAAATATTTGGTAATGTGGCAAAATATTCAAAAAATAAAAAGCAAAACGATTAAAAGAAAAGGACATCTTCCTCCTCAAGTCCAAGCACACAAGCTCGTGAGACTGACACTTGGAAGAGGTACACTCAGCAGTAGCGAATCGTTCAAAGAACATATTCTAGATGCAAAATGAACGGCGAATAGAATGCAAATATTAACAAGTAGAGCCCTCAGGGAAGGGGCGGTTTTCAGCCATCAGAGGCCCTCGGGCGTAAAGATCGGATGGAGGCCCCCACTAGATTTTGTGAGATTGAAAATTCGAATTTTGTCATAAATTATATAAAAATGCATTCCATAGAAAATCTGTCGCTTTACTACAGCAATAATGAACAAAATATGAAATTGTGGGTAATAATCCTATAAATTACAATGGAAGACGGATGGAATTTACATTATACAGTGAAACGAATTATGTAATAAACATGTGATACAGACTTAGTCAACATAAATAAATCTTTCCTGGCGCGAAAAACAAAAACTCATGAACGCGTCGAACAAAAGATTGAAACCAATCGGAGTACGACACTGGGTGTTCATAAACACTATTGAGGCCAAACAGTGTACTATTGAAGCCCTTAACATGGACGAGGCCGTCAGATAGCGCCTGATTATAAATCTGCCCCTGCCTTAGGATAGGTCTATCTAGAGTCAAAAGATTGCTTATTCTTCCCTCATTCGGCCTAGTCTCGAATACTGCTGCGCAATTTGAGATCCCCATGAAGTAGGTTTAGTCTCAGATTTAAAGATAGTCAAACGTAGAGCAGCTCCTTTCGTCAGTGTAGACTTCAGGTTCGACAGTAGCGTTACGGATATGATAAAATACCTCGGGTGAAATTCGCTCCAGGTGAAATGATCATCGGTTCGGAACTTTTAGACGAAGTTGAAGACACTGAAGTTCCAGCAAACAACGAGCGCGATCTCTGAGTGGAATCGACAAATCACTACAAGGAACTTATCGCTAAAACATATACTTTCCTCTGGTGCTTCCTTTTGCCACCCTCTGCCATACGCCACTGTTGGCTCGCGGAGTACGAATGTTTTAGAAGATAAGGGAAGGATTTACGTAAACGTTTCTGATAAAATCCCTGCACAGAAATTATTCTTTGTCAAGAGAGATTAAACGAATTTTAACGTTTCCTCCGCGAGGTTTAGTTGCTTATTTCTGTCCTAATAAATACGAAGCACGCAGTCTCTAAATAATTGATCTGGAGAGGGGGCTAAGTGCTTCTTTCATCGCCCGCTTTTTTCCCCGACCTGGCGCCAGCGACGTCAAGCAAGAGTGAATGTTGCGAAGACAAAGTATTTGTGTGAGAGCATCGCTTGGTTTCCCCTTGTGTGGGCGTGCTCCTTGAATGAATGGCTTCCGAGGAGAGGGCGATTTGTTATTCTCTCGGTTGCTTAGATGCGCTAGAGTCCTGTTTTTTAGTTACGTCGAATTTCTATGGACCAATGATGTACAAATCATACATATACATGGGATGTGGGTAGGCCATGTTGCAAGGAGAAACGACAACCGATGGACATCAGCACTTCTGAACTGGATACCAAGAGATGTGAAGAGACCAAGAAGAAGACCAAGGGACCGATGGAACAGAGACATTATTCAGTATTTAGGGGTAACATTGCCACGAGAATTTCCAAATAATGTTAAGATAAATATATATAATAATATTATAATTTTTTTTCCTAAGAAAATGTGCAATCGTTGAAAGGAAGGACTACTTATATACACAGTACAAAGGTATAGGTAGGTATATGTATAAATACACTTAACTCCTGATTCCCGATTTATTCCCACTGCTTCTGTGTGTTTTCATATCTGCTCAAAAATATCCATACGTCTCATCTCAAAGGCTCTCACCTCACGCAAGTATCATTTGGAGCCTAATTACGGATTTTGGAATCTTCGAAAGAAAGCTGTTCCTCCGGAAGGACACCGACTTCTCTTGCCTAAGAGAGGACTTCTGCTCCCCCAAAATGAGTGCGTGTGCATGCGTTATTTATGACTTCGCGTTAAAAGTTTTTAATTAAACCTGATTTTTCTATTTCCGCCCATCTCTCGCCTTTTTCCCAATGGCTCTCCTCCGACTTCTCTGCCGTAATTAGACCCCGGGGGCTCCCTCGCGCTCTTATTCATATTAATCACTTCTTCCTTTCTTATTCGTCGAAATTATACGAGAAATACTTTAGCGAGTATTCACTTGGAAATAAATTCGAGATATAATACTGCGAACCATTTAGTCTTTAATACGGGTGGTTTCGTCTTTTGTAAATATCAACGCTTCTATTCGGGTTGTCGAGGAAAAGGCCGTTAGCAAATACTCCTGATATTATTAGGAAGGAATGCAACAGAGTTCACTTGCACATCCGTAAAGCAATAACTGTAACTGCAGGAAGAGAAGAGCAAAAGCAATGGGTACTTAATGTTAGAGGATGACGATGTTTTGGAAACAGAAAGACCAAATAAGAAAGAAAGAAGAGCCATAAGGAGAAATTGAAGAGAGAAATGTGTGGAAAGGTACGAGAATAAGAGGAAGAGAATAGTCTGAGGTCGACTGAATGGGAAGAAATGGTGGATGAGGAGGAACGATAGAGGCATTGGCTCATGGTTGAGTTTGGAATGACACGAATCTGATGGAAAAGATCACCAACGAACAACCTGGTTCGTTCAACTTCATCGGAGGAAGTAATGGAAGTCTCTAAAATATCCGCAAAGAGAAAAAGAAACTTCAGAATAAATGTCGTATATCTGAAATATTCATGGGGCACATGTGCATATGTCAACCATGAAAACCTACCAGTAGAAACAATCGGCATAACGAACATCGTCCGATTAAGATAAGGGGTACAATGTTTACTGTCGAACGAAGAAAAGCTGAATTTGAACTGGCGTAAATGAGTGGATTTAGTTACAGGAAGATAATATGAATGAAATTAGTTAAATTGAAAAAGCCATAGAATATAGAAGAGACCGCCGACGTTTCATACGTCATTCCGTATTCTTCTAATATGTGCCTAACAATATTCTACAACATTACAAACGCAGTTATTCCCCTGTCTAGAGGAAGATGATCGTTTTAATAAAGCATCGCTGTTGGCAACTGTTTGACATGAATTGGATTTGCGAGCGAAAGAAGCAATCAAATGCGGAATTTCTTCGCAGCGTCCCTCTGGAGCTAATGAAAAGGTGTCTCGAGCCAACAGATGGTTGGGATTCATTAGATGTGGGATTAAAAATACGAGGCAGTGTCCAACACCGCGGATTTGACACCGTGTTTCGGATGCACCGAGAAAGGCCTTTTGGGACCACGAAGACGATCTCCATGAGCGACCCTTCCAACGACGCCGCTTTTTAATTGCATTCACAGTACGCGAAATAATTCAATGCATTATTTTTTTGCTTCAGGCAAAATCATACAACTTTTCGACCACAATCTTTATACAATCATATTTCGTGTTCTTATTTTCCATTTGAACTCCATTTGGTCAACCTTTGAGAACAAACGAGTTCTCACTCAACATGAAGAAGCCTTCTTTCGCCACTTTCGCATTTGCACCAATCACTAACTGCATCAGATGGATTCAATACTCTCCCCAAATATGTTTCTGTTCGTTCGATTCGAAAATCATCGAAGAAGACAAAGATGGGAAGGAAAACTATTGAGGGGTATTTTGAAATTAATTAGCTATTTATACTTCATCTACTAATAATAATTAAGGAAATTCATGCTTATCCCTTAAGGAATAACGCAATTTTTTAATTTATGGAGAAACGCAGTATTTTGCGGGCAATCGATATCATAGGGCGGTAATGGTGCGTTAATAGAGAATAGCGTTGTTGGGTTGGCAGCCCTGGACGCACTCTCCCCTTCGTCCCTCCCTTATTTCATAACCTTTTGTCGCAAGGTATGAGATGTGTCCAGAGATGAGGATTAGGGAAGTGACAGCTGAGCTGCGTCGGGTTCGGTGTCACACACGCGAAGGTTCTTCACCCGCAATTTCGCCAGCAAACAGAACGAGACAGCGGAAAATATCCGTACGAATTACTCACTGAAATTGTTTCAACGAGAGTTTTCAATCAAAGCCATTTGGATGTACATCTGCGATTCGCTTTCATAAAGAGCCTTAAATCGACATTAATAAAACCATTTCAAGGTATTCTTATGACAATAAATCATTCTAAATAACTTAATTTTCATGTCTATGAAGATTTGTTATGATTTTACGCCCTGTTAAGACGAATCATTTTCTTCTTTCTTCCCTCAATTTTTCTCTTAAACACCGCAGCAATAGCCGGTTTGCACCGATGGATACACATTCTGCTTTATCATACTGATTTGGATAACATAACTAAGCCAACGGTCATGGAAGATGGAAGAAATGTAGAAGATTTTGCACTGATAATTCATTGAAAAATTAATACACAACGCATATGAATAACTTTCATAACAAATTAAAGGTAATTACAATCTGCGAAAGCAAAATGTATGTAAAAGTAAATTGTACATTTTACATTTACATACATTTTGCTGGCGCAGATAAAGGTCTAAATTTACCGAGAAGAAATATTCAAATCACACGTGGTTTATTCGCGAAGTATATCATTCAAAGGCAAGAAAACGGCGCAACCTCCGGCACCGCAATTTCATTCAGAATTGCATGAGAGTTTTGTCAGCGTAATGAACTTCTTAACATTTACGAACATGTATTATATTGATGTTAGTCGGAGTAAAAGTAAAGTCGGCTAAAGATAATTCGATACATCCGATGTATAATTTGAAATCGATGTAATTAAACAATAGAATTAGAATCTATTCAGTTCCTAATTTACATTAGCAATTTAGTGGATAATGTTAACTGATAAGTTAGGCCGATAATACTGTTATTTACAGAGAGGTCGTATCACTGGAAACGCCGGTTGTTTACAGAGCGATCTAAACGTTATTTCAGTTTGTGCAGTTTGGCAACTCGACTTGAATGTAAAGAAGTGCGTAGCTATGTCTTTTACGCTTTCTATGGCGCACCGTAACATATTTCAGGGTATTCCATGGAGATCGTGAGACATCATAAGTACCTAGACATTACGCTCAGTAGTAGTTTTTCCTTCAAAGAGCACATTCGAAGCGTAGTAGGAAAGGCGAATGGGATGCTAAGGTTAGTCAGTAGGTTTTGAGGGGTTGTTCATCAAAAGTAAAGGAAATAGCGTACTTTTCCCTAATTCGACCTCTCCTCGAGTATTGCTGAGCAATTTGGGATCATCCTAAGGATTAGTCTTCAATCTTGAGATGGCTCAACGTAGAGCGGTTAGGTTTGTTACGGGTGATTTTAGATTCGATAGTAGTGTTTTGGCTATGATAGAATTCCTACGGTATATATTCTGAATTCCTATGGAATTTGCTTTTAAAAATCTTCCACATTTCTGTAATTCTGCAGAGTAACGGTGGAGCAAAATGAAAGCAGCGAGTGAAAGTGGGGGGCGAATGAAAAACGCATTCTTGGGAATGGAAAAGCAGGCCAACGGTCATCCGATGTGACATGAGTCACCGCTCGTGCTGACGGGATGTGCTAATTTAAACATGGATCCGTGACTCTAAAGAGGAGGCCTATATTCTGAATCCGGTTCACAAGCGATTCATCACCTTCCCCATTCGACGTCCGCCGCTGATTGAAAACGCCTATAATTATGGTCGTAAATTTGGAACTGATTTCCCCATTTAACTGAATGTGGCGGATACGATAACAAGTTACTGCATTATCCGATATTTCTTTCTCCAGAGGATAACAAAAGACATCGATTTTCGGCATTATTAACCAAGCTTTTAAATTTACAGTCGAAAGATGTCTGCTTCACATCATTATTTATGATATATTCTGAGGCCATATGTACCGGTGTGGGCGGGTCAGTACCAGTTTTGCGGTCTTCGTCCGGAAAGACTAAACAAAAATACTGATCAGTACCGGTTTAATGATTTCTACCACAGAAATTTTGATAGAATTTTCCGTAGATGTAAGAAAACGAAGGGAATTTTCTAAACGGATTAATGCGACTCCGGAAAAATCCTTCGTAAAATCGTCGCCCGCGACAGAGAAACATAAATGAATATATGCTTATGGGGAACCAACAATTTGTCGAGCAGATGAGAAGCTTTTTGTGTGAACTGAGGCATAATTGAAACTGGATGAGACTGGGGATTTGAAAAATAATAAATAACTCCTCTAAAATATTATTTAAAAGTTGCGAATGAAATCGAAATGGAGATGTTTAACTATTAATATACTCCACTAAGGGGTGCAACCAGGATATATCAATTGGGGAGCTCCGAGACAATTGAGAAACGAAAATAAGCCTACTTTACAGGGACAGGGATAATCATGCTTCATCTCTCAAGATGTGTTAAATGGAGATTAATACGGTTATGTGGTAAAGGTAATTTGTCTTTCCGAGATTGGGGTATATATGATTGGGGAATTAGAATGTGGTATCTTTCTTAAAGAATTTGACCCTTTTGGGGGTTTTTAACCCTGCAAACTCCCTCCCACTGACGCTATTCTCTCATCACGTTTCTAAACATGGTTAGGCTGATGTTTGAATTGGCACCAATCGAACAAATAGCAGTCGCAAGAGATTGATGTTAAACAAGTTTTTAAAGATACTGGAGAAAATACATTTGATTATGTTAATAAGTGATAGATCCAGTTATCATTGCCAAAAATGCTCTACCATCGAATAAGTAGTAAGCCAAATGAATGACTACGAGACGATTTAGTCCGAACGAGGCTTTGGGCATTTGTGTTTTCTTATCGCTAAAATCAACTTTAAACTTCCCGAATAACTGCTACTCTATGACTGCTACTCTATAACTGCTGCTCATCGAATAGTTGTTGCTGTCGGCGGTGCTTTGCGGCGGCGAAGCGATTAATCACGTCGAAGGGCGTGAAGATGGCAGCACCGGCAAGCGCCCTCAAGTGGCACAGACAAAACACGATCGCTGCGTCCTCAAGAGAGTACTCCTTCCAAAGAACGCACGATTTGCCTCCGAATTGGTAATCAGTGATTTTCCTTGACATGGCGTCGATAAGTCACGGGCCTTAATATCCTTGAACGTCTTTTGTCGATGGAATGCAGGATGACCAACTAACCCGATTTTGATTCCTCATTATACTGATTTTGAATCCAGAGTGGTAATTAAAACTTTAGCGCTCCAAACCTTGTTTCTGTTCAGTAGCACTTCGCTCTCTTCTTTCGTCTGATCTATCAGGACTATGAAGTCGTCTGATCTATCAGGACTATGAAGTCGTCTGATCTATCAGGACTATGAAGTCGTCTGATCTATCAGGACTATGAAGCCATGTGATCTATCAGGAATATGTAGTTTTCTATGAAACGCGCACTCGCACTCGAAATATTATTCCCAGGTCCTTCATTCAATGACTCTTGCAACTAGAAACTAAATTCCAATGCGGAGTCTTCGCATGTGTTACTAAAAACAATACATAAATATTAGTTCGTTACTACAAACAGAACTATCATAAAACAATAAACTGAACACTCGTAGCACTGAGTAGAGTTTCCATAAACCAAACTACGACCTGCCCTATTTTTTCACCCGACTCATTTGTGGAAAATGTGTAAGCTATCATTCATAATCATGAATTTTATAAATTATAAAATTACTCGTAATATTTGCCAAGCCTTCGCTTATTTCCAGTCGAAGAAAGGATTCTAATTTACACAGCATATTCAGGTCGATTTTCCTAAACATATAACGTCTATATATTCTCGAATAAAATAATTTCTTAAGATTAGAATAATTAATGTAATATTCGATTCAGCGAAGAACAGTTTTGGTGCTATTAATAAAATAGTAAAATGATAAAAACGTGGTATTACAAAAAATAATTACAAGAAAAATTCAATCGAGTTTATAAAAATGACACCAATCGATGTTTTTGGTTCTTTGAAAAGTATATCTCTCTCATTTTAATGCAGAGAATTTTGAATGAAATCGATAGTTTAGTCTTCTTAAAGAGAACTTCTTAAACTCAGTACGACCTTATTACGCCCCAGAATATTTAAACGACCCCTTCAATAGAACAGAGACGCGTAAATGTTTAAAGTTCATAGAATTATTACAATGTAAATAGCATATCCTCGCCCTAATATGAGTGAATATTTGAAGATTTGTTTTTGCTTAAGGTGCTTATGCTTCTAATAATTGTAAGTACCAAATTTCTGCGTCCCGCTATTTAAGGGTCCATCCTGTGCTTTGCGGTCGCCAAATACAGAACCACAAATGCCAAACACGGCCGTTGATGTAAACGACGGATTCCCGCAGAGTCCTTTCAATGTATTTGGACTTTCCTCGAGCCAACTAAGTCCAACGAATGTGCAAGGAATTCGTTGTTCTATTTTAATTTAAATTTCACGGATTTTTTTTCTTTTCCGATGAATTGCAGCAAAACTGCTGAAAGAAATATTTGGTAATGTGGCAAAATATTCAAAAAATAAAAAGCAAAACGATTAAAAGAAAAGGACATCTTCCTCCTCAAGTCCAAGCACACAAGCTCGTGAGACTGACACTTGGAAGAGGTACACTCAGCAGTAGCGAATCGTTCAAAGAACATATTCTAGATGCAAAATGAACGGCGAATAGAATGCAAATATTAACAAGTAGAGCCCTCAGGGAAGGGGCGGTTTTCAGCCATCAGAGGCCCTCGGGCGTAAAGATCGGATGGAGGCCCCCACTAGATTTTGTGAGATTGAAAATTCGAATTTTGTCATAAATTATATAAAAATGCATTCCATAGAAAATCTGTCGCTTTACTACAGCAATAATGAACAAAATATGAAATTGTGGGTAATAATCCTATAAATTACAATGGAAGACGGATGGAATTTACATTATACAGTGAAACGAATTATGTAATAAACATGTGATACAGACTTAGTCAACATAAATAAATCTTTCCTGGCGCGAAAAACAAAAACTCATGAACGCGTCGAACAAAAGATTGAAACCAATCGGAGTACGACACTGGGTGTTCATAAACACTATTGAGGCCAAACAGTGTACTATTGAAGCCCTTAACATGGACGAGGCCGTCAGATAGCGCCTGATTATAAATCTGCCCCTGCCTTAGGATAGGTCTATCTAGAGTCAAAAGATTGCTTATTCTTCCCTCATTCGGCCTAGTCTCGAATACTGCTGCGCAATTTGAGATCCCCATGAAGTAGGTTTAGTCTCAGATTTAAAGATAGTCAAACGTAGAGCAGCTCCTTTCGTCAGTGTAGACTTCAGGTTCGACAGTAGCGTTACGGATATGATAAAATACCTCGGGTGAAATTCGCTCCAGGTGAAATGATCATCGGTTCGGAACTTTTAGACGAAGTTGAAGACACTGAAGTTCCAGCAAACAACGAGCGCGATCTCTGAGTGGAATCGACAAATCACTACAAGGAACTTATCGCTAAAACATATACTTTCCTCTGGTGCTTCCTTTTGCCACCCTCTGCCATACGCCACTGTTGGCTCGCGGAGTACGAATGTTTTAGAAGATAAGGGAAGGATTTACGTAAACGTTTCTGATAAAATCCCTGCACAGAAATTATTCTTTGTCAAGAGAGATTAAACGAATTTTAACGTTTCCTCCGCGAGGTTTAGTTGCTTATTTCTGTCCTAATAAATACGAAGCACGCAGTCTCTAAATAATTGATCTGGAGAGGGGGCTAAGTGCTTCTTTCATCGCCCGCTTTTTTCCCCGACCTGGCGCCAGCGACGTCAAGCAAGAGTGAATGTTGCGAAGACAAAGTATTTGTGTGAGAGCATCGCTTGGTTTCCCCTTGTGTGGGCGTGCTCCTTGAATGAATGGCTTCCGAGGAGAGGGCGATTTGTTATTCTCTCGGTTGCTTAGATGCGCTAGAGTCCTGTTTTTTAGTTACGTCGAATTTCTATGGACCAATGATGTACAAATCATACATATACATGAATATATATACATATATATATATATATAATGAACGGAATTATACATATTCCTATCAATACATACACCTCTACGTACTTTCTCGTATATTCATAACGATAGATACACGTACACTGCTCGATTCGCTTAAGCCAGCTTTATCTTGGTCTTCCTCTCCCTACATAACCATTCTCCTAATCGCATTTATACTGCTTCCATAAACTCTTTTGATGTGCCCATATCAACGTCAAACATCCTTTATTTCATACATTATTTACACGGCCTTTGTTCCGCGCTTATTCATTATCCACAACTTCTGTTTTATTCTAAACACAATCCTCACGCAAGCCATCACAGTTGCTTAAAATTCACGCAAATTCTACTCCTGAAACATAAACCATGACAAGGTGAGCGTTAATTACAAGTTATAAGTAGATGATGACAAAAAAGTAGAATTTGCAAATAAAGTTGCAAATTAACGACTCGGTTGATTCGCTTTCCTCGGAAGACAATAGCGTGAGCAATAAATAAACGTGATGTGTTCCGCCTGACGTAAATTTGCCTGGTGTAAAGGTGAGGGGAGTAACTGACGAATAGTCAGTGACAATTTGGTGTAACGAACTTAACTTTGCATTATTTCTGTAATCAATGGAACGTCGTCTTAGCAATTAAATTCGGCGAAGCGAAGTAAGGCGGAGCGCCCAAGTTATTCTGATCGATCGAAGAAGTAATGCTCTTCCGATATATCTCCGACGCTCTTAAGGGGCTCCCCTCTGAATGGGGGCCCATTAAAGGAGGGGCCCCGATTAACGACCTCTTCCGAACTCAATGACGGCCACTCCTTCCTACTAATGCCTTTGCCTTTAAGCGGCGCACGTTTAGGAAATCACGACTGCCGTCGACTTTGCATTAAAAGAAGTCCTTTACTCGATTATGTAAAATACATCGAGATTATTATAATGTCAGATGACAGGAGAGACAATGCATGGATCAGGATTCGATATCTTTGAATTTAAATGGTGAAACCCCTTTCTCGTAATAAATATATCGATTGAAAGATTTATAGTTATTATCTTTTGTTTCGGAACATACAGCTATGCATTTCATGTAAGTCTCCAAGTTAGAATAAGTAAAGTACAGCAACCCATTGAATTCGCCGTGGCCGAGACTTCCACGCTGTATTGGCTTTTTAACTTCTTGATACAGGTTCATTACGATGCTGGGCGAACACCGATAAATGTTGGCTCACTAGAATCGAACCAGGGACCGCTCACACCGAAGGCGAACGTACTAATTTTCTTTCCACATTAAAATGTTGAGGCATTTTGGAAGGTACTAGGAAGTTAATTTCGCCCTTAAATAAAGACTTTTTATTATTATAATTATTGTTATAATTCCCTGTACGGATGATCTGCCAATTAAAAACGCTTTCGATGAAACATTTCTCGTTGTTTTAAGAAAATTTCGATGGAACGTAGGCAACTGGTGATTCTCTTAAATTTGGCAGCACTGCCTAAGTGTCGGGCGTCCGTACTCTTTATGAATTAGCGATCGAATTCATTAATTCTCCCGTTTAATAATATTGAACTTCTGTTAAGATGATTATTTTAGGATTTAAAGTTCGCATCGGAGGACATTCGATCACACATAAGACACTTTTCGCGTCAGTTTTCCTCAGGGATTTTTCTCAAGAGCACTCCTTCTGATGCCAAATCACCTCTTCCCAAAAATTGACTAATTAATTTTGGCTTGTTTCAACACTGAAGAAAACTGTTTAAAATATTCTGATCCTTTATGTAACGTCATTGATAACAGTATCAATACAACATTTATCGATATACATTAAAAGTTCAACGGACAGAGCACCCGACCGGCAATTGGGAGACCCGGGTTCGATTCCCAGTCCCGTCAGACTTTTTTCAAGTCCATTCTTCCTTGGCATTTTTCCTGGGTGCGCACCATCTTGCGCAAAATCACCCATACCCGTTTTCCTTCCTTTATTTAGTTCCATAGAATCATCTAATCTATAGAGATGGAAGTAATTTCCAGAAATATCCTCATCATTCAGATCACTTGTTATACGTTTTTTTGTGAATTGACAAAGGAAATTTAGGCGGAGGGAGTAATTGGGAGGTTTGGTTTGATGAATGGATGGAGGAGAGGAAGTCTACGTTGCATTGACAATTGAAAGGTGCAGTGATTGAATAAAGAAAGCTTCCAGAGTTGGCACATAATATTACAGGCAGTAGTGGACAGAGCGCATATCCTCAAAGCGACGAGGGCACTGTGTGAATGGGATTAAATTGGATGTGGATTGAAATTTGGAAAAATGAGAATATATTAGTGGAACAAACTATGTATTTTCCTGAAGTAAATCCCGCACAGATCATCCTGACTCTAAAGGAAGAGAATGTGAGGAGGAAGCAATTATAAAGTAGACGAAAATAACACTTGGCAAAGGTCCGTGACTATACTAAAATGCGTGTATTAGCGTGAAACAGAAAATTTCAACTTCTGAGAGAAAAAGTGTTTCTCGATGAACGGAAGGAGTGTTTGGAGGAATGAAGATGGCATCGCCGTCCAATGATCTCCATTCAGCGAGCGGAAGTGACGTTCACTCGGAAGATCAAAACGCTCTGAAACTTTGTCCGTTTCATAATTCCAAAATGATTTTTGTCTCTAATTCAAAGAAATCGCCCGAATGGCCTGAATTCAATCTTCACTATGACAGATATCTGCTCCAATATAAATCACAAACTAAATAATTATTCTCATTCTAATGATCGTTTACTTGATTCATGTGATTGTTAATTCTTACACTCAATAAGCTTGTCTTCTTATTGGTTATTCGAGATTTTCTCTTTGCTCTTGTTTTTTTTCTTAACCCTTATACGCGCTATGTTTTTCTAAAACTCATTGTTGTTTTATACCCAAGGATTGAAGATACCCAATACTGTGTGAAATTATTTTTTTTCTGTTTTTTAATGTGGAAATTAAATATTAAGAAAGGCTAGAAGCTAAACTGGGATAAATAAATTATCTCATAGTCATTTACAGAGGCATTTCAATGAATTCTTTCAATTTACGGGAAAACTCTTATAATGAAATCTTACAAACTAGTTGTCAACCAGAACGGAACTAAATTTTCAATTCGACTATTTGATATGATAATTTAATACAGGGTAAAATTGCCTAAATCGAACCACAATGACGTATACAGGAATTAGCTGTAAAATGTACTTAAATGAAGATACTACTGACAATTTTGAAAATATTGCATCCCTTTTTGCTAATCACTTTTCTAAGGTTCATAATGAATCTGACTGTAACAATATACCATACTTCAACTTTGACAGAACTATAAATTTAAATAATATTCACCTGTCAAGCAAAGATACTGATGACAAACTCCTTTCTCTCCACATATCCAGCAGCAATAAGAGCAACATGGCTTCCTGCAGGGCAGATTTACTACAACCAACTTACTGCTATTTCAAGATTTTATAATAGGGATCTTACTTAGGTCCACTACTATTCAAACTTTTTATCAATGATGTAGGTCAATATATTCAACCATTGACTTTTTTACTTTATGCTGATGACCTAAAATATTTTCATATAATCCAATCCGTACATGATTGCCATACCCTACAATTGTCTAGATGGATTACATAGATGGTGCACTGATGTCATTAAATATCTCAAAATGCCAAGTCATTTCATTTCGCAAGAACCACTCTCCAATAAAATTTGACGATATTATTGATAACCATGTGCTGAAAAGGGCGCAATGATCCAGGGGTTACTTTTTTACTTCCCTGAGTTTTCAAACACATATCCAAAGCATAACAGTTAAGGCTCTGGGATTTGTACGAGTACATAGCATAACGAAGGACTTCGACAATATAAATATTATGAATAATTTATACTGCTCACTGAATCATCCTATCCTAGAATATTGCCCTATTGTTTGGTCTTCCTTCTATGATGTACATAAACAAACTGTTGAGAGGGTGGAAAATAGATATCTCCGCATTATTTCTTATACATTTCAATTAAATTCAAATAACAGTACAGTTACCTTAGATTTAAATTTGTCATCTCCTGAAACTAAAAGAATCTATTTTAGTATTATACTGTTCTACAACCTACTGCATAATAACCTAGACTCTAATAACCTTATCAATAAAATAAGTTTCCATGTTCCTCCAAGAAACACTAGAAATCACATACTTTTTTCCTTATCAAAGAAAGAGAGGAGTTATACTTATTCTATATTTCTATTATCCTATAATTGTCCTCCTATTGTTTTTTTTAATTGTGAATTATTATAGATTTTACTTTACATTCGGTTAACATAATACCTTTATTATGTAATGTAAACTTTTTTTAATTTTTT
>KZ308452.1:500869-588575 GCA_000376725.2 Ladona fulva
GGCTGCCTCTGTGAGGACCTCGGACGGCAGGTTGTGCCACTATGTGGAGACTGCCAGTCTTGCTCACAAAGCATTCCCTTAACAGTGTGAGAGAGACGCGGCACGGTAGCACAGTGGTTAGAATACCTGCCCGGAAAGTGGGAGACCTGGGTTCGAGTCCCAGTCGTGTCGCTATTTTTCACACTTGTTATTCCTTTGGGATTTTCCGTAGGTTTTTAATCTACTAAGACACCTTCCTTTCCTTTAATCCTTCAAGAATGTGAATCTTTATGGTATGTATGGTCAAGTTAATGGGCAAGTTTGCGAGATTTGGTTCTAATCGATCAACTCAGCCTTTAGAGTGGCAATGAAGCGAAGATAGTTAATTAAGGAATCGTACAAAGTAAACAACTTTAAAAGTTGCAACGTTTAATGCTTAATTAAACTGAAAGATTGGAACATTGCGAATGTTACTCCAATATTTAAAAGCGGCTTAAAGAAGAATCCATCGAATTATAGGCCTATATCTTTGACATCATTGAGCGGCAAAATAATGGAACATATAATAGTTAGTTCCTTAATGGGCTTTCTCGACACTTTCAAATTTATAGTGAGCAACCAACACGGTTTTCGTAAGACACGATCCTGCGAGTCTCAGCTAGCGTTGTTAGTTCGCGATATCTTGAAATTTGCCAAAAATAAAAGGCAAGTCGACGCGATATTTTTAGATTTTCGGAAAGTATTTGATAAATATCCACGTAATAAATTATTATATACCTAAATTAAAAGATGTGGGTATCAATGGAGAAGTAATAAACTGGATTAAGGACTTTCTCTCCGACAGAGAACAACGAGTAGTACTAGACGGTGTACGTTCCAACTCGGTTAAAGTGACCTCGGGTGTGCCACAAGGAAGTGTAATCCGACCATTACTATTTTTAGTGTACATCAACAACCTTAGCAACAATAATAGTAAAGTCAGGATATTTGCAGACGACACGGTAATTTATAGGGAAGTAGGAAGCTCAGAGGATAGATTAACCCTGTCGTGTGATTTGGATAAAATTATGAAATGGTGCGATGATTGGCAATTAGAGCTCAATATAGATAAATGTTCATTAATCAACTTCTTCCAATGGAAAAATAATGCCAATGATTATTTGTACAGTCTCCGAGGGAAAACTATCAACAGTAGAAACGGTGAAATACCTTGGAGTAACCCTCACAAGTAACTTAACCTGGGGTACCCACATCCGTAATATATGTGGACGAGCGCTTAAGAAACTCGGATTCGTGAAGACGTTTGTCGGTCGGAGCGAAGAAAATATCCGTGAGCGATGTAACGATGCGTTGGTCAGGCCTCACCTGGAATATGCGTGTAGTGTAAAGTAGAGCGAAAGGTGATACATAAAGAATTGTTACGATAAGTCAGTGAGTGTTACGCAAATGTTTCAGGACGCGGGATGGGAATCTTTAGAAGATAGAAGGCAAAAACAAAAGATAAATCTACTTAATAAATTTAGAGAAAGCAAGTTCACAGATGATGTAGCTGGCACAATGAGTCCCCCATGTTCTATAGGCCGTTCTGATACTGCGAGGAAAATCAGAGAAATAGATCCTGGAACAAGAAGTTTCAAAAATTAATTTTTTCCGCGAACGATACACGAAAGCAATCGATTAGTGAAGAAGAGCCATGGTGCTTGCACCCCCTGCCACACGCCGAAAGGCGGCTTGCAGGGTACTTATGTAGATGTAGATTAATTGAAAATATTTAACAATCTGTAATATATGGAAGTTGTCATTTTATGCTCTTTTGAAGGAAATTCAATGTCAAGAGTCCGAGATGATAGACACAAAGTTATTCGTCCATCTCCATTAATTCATTACGGTGCTACGTATATTTGTTGCCCCTGCAATTCATCACTACAAATTGTTTGTGACTGTAATAGTTAAAATTTCGGAAAAATTTCCTCCTCTTCATATCGTCAATTGCTTCTAAAAGGATCTAAATACGGTCTAAATACTCGTACAAATGCATTCTTATGGCAAAATACATAAACTCGTAATCAACAATCGCATTGGTCGTCAGGGGTACGGGTTGTTTACAACCTCAAAATTTCACTAAATATTCATAAATATTATCTAAATTCTCGCAACTTCAAAACGAAAGCGATATTTCACGACCATAATAATAATCTGTATTCACTTTCTCTTATTTTGGTACTTATTTCGATTTCATACGACTATTCATTCTAATTTAATTTTGCCAATGAAATAAAGTCTGCAACCGATAAAATTGAACTTTACAGATATTTCTTATGGAAATCTATCCCAACGATGTTAGTTCAAATTTCAGGATTTCCGAATTTCAAGATAAAACCTTACAAAAAAAAGACTGCCATAATCAGACAATCATTCTATAGCGCTATTAATTAATAATAGAGACGAGAGGTGATTTTTATCTAACAGAAACAAAGAAACGTTAAATTTGTCACAAGGATGACTTCTATCTAATTATAGTAGAAATGTATGGGCTTTCTTTGGAGGCAACTGATGGATGAGAATGAGTCCCTCGTAGTTAAGGAACACTCATAGAGCCCGATTCTGGTAAGGATAACGTTCTTATGCACATGATGCTACTCTTAAAGGCATCTCTGTTGCGTCTTTTTAAGAGTTAAATTTGTTTTCAAAGGATTTCATTTTTTAACAATTTAATCGAAATCTTACGAATTCCTGAAAGTATACAAACTTTCTCAAAGTTTTTCACATCCGATTAAAACGTAGTTAACTTAAATACAATTCCAAAAGAAAGGCAAAACAGTGAGTGTTTCGACAGGCGATCGAGATAATGCAATCCTTAATTATTGCTGGGATTACGCACAATGAGATTTTTCTGAAAAATAATTCCTAAGCACTTCCTCACAAACGTCTATTTTCCAAAGAGCGTGAGTCCTGCAAAATTCTAAAATTAAGTTGTGATTTCATTTAACCTCACTCTCAGAATATAACAAAAAACGTCATTTATACGGAGGATTATTTCCAATAATTTTTACTATTAAATTCTAAGAATCAGTGTTTAAACTATCAGGCGTGGCAATTATAATTGCCGAAGCGAGAGGAATTTTCTCTTTATCAAGTTTTCATTAGTACGTTTAAATAATACATTTTTTATACAATACAAGTTTTATAATTCCATGAAATCCAACGAACTTTCCATTTATGTGTGGGCCATGATTTATGCATATATGTGCATATGGGGATGCATAATGCTTTACCTTCTTAACAGCACACCCAATGTAAACGACGCCAATGACATATATTTAAATATAAAATTCGATGAACGTTGAGCCATTACTGGCGTTGGATATATGCATCCATCCCAAAATGTTTGTGAATGAAAATGAATGTGAATTTTAGCGAATTCAATTATACGTTAAGAAACTTTTTCTATGACTATGTAATTACCTTTCGGCGTGTGGCAGGGGGTTCCATAAAGAGATAATTTCCCTAATAGATTACTTTCGCGTATCGTCTGCGGAAAAAATGAGTTACTGAATCAAAGAGTATTTCCCTGATCTTTCTCGCTGTGTCGGAACGGCCTATGGGTAACATGGAGGATGCACATCTCTGAACGTGCTTTCTCTAAACTTATCCAGTAAATTAATCGTTTGTTTAAATCTTCTATCTTCTAGAGATTCCCATCCTGCGTCCTGAAGCATCTGTGTAACGCATACTGATTTATCGTAGCATTTTCGAATCGCCTTTCGCTTTTTCTAATTCCCGAATATAACACTTTTCGGCCCATACACTACACGCATACTCAAGATGAGGCCTAACTAACGCGAAATAACATCGCTCGCGAACTTTTTCTCCGCCCGACTATTCTCTTAACGGAGCCGAGTTTCTTAAGAGTACGTATATTACGAATGTGGGTACTCCATCCTAAGTTATTCGTGAGAGTTACTCCAACATATTTCACTGACTCTACTGTTAACAATTTTATCCCACGGAGACTGAACGAATAATCTTTAATATTGGATTTTCTTTCGAAGAAGTTATTTACTGAGCATTTGTCTACATTTAGCTCTGATTGCCAACTTTCCTAGCGAATGGCGATACTAGAATAAGAGGGCGCTCTTCTAAAAGACTATCAACACTAAATAGGGCTGTTCCCCATCTTTTCTTGAAACAGGCATTAGACACTCCCCTTTCGTGTAATTAACCTTTCCCTCATTCACTCATACTGACCCATCTCATAATTCATATTTCGCTACAACGAACACTTCGAAATGCACAATTTCGTCTCTCTAGTAATCGATGAACACATTTCGCGCTTGTTATTATATTCAGAGTGAATTCTTTGGTAAATCTCCAGCAGCAGCGAAGGAGGGACGTGTGTCAATGTGCTTTGGACCTCTCTCACCGCTTTCCCAATTGGGAGGATGCTGCGGCGTTGCCAAGTCGCCTTCACTGCGCATTCTTTCATGCAATCATTCTTGCCTTTGACTTTCAAGATTATACTTCTCAGAATGAAAATATATTCCTCGCTTTTATACATCAAGTTCCGTGAATCGAAGGCCGTTTTGCCCTCGGGTTATCCACACAAAGGAAGACGGTCTTTGAGGACTATTTAAGAAGTGCATTCCCCAATATTTCAGATATATTTTATGAACGTCATGAACATTCCAAGAAGAAGATTAATGCAAATCACCGATCATCTATTGAGCTTTACTTTGCAGCCCATCTTCTCTCAGTCACGAAAACGTATCAATCGATGAATCTGCTTAATTTCAAATGTATCTTATAATGTTTCAAACACACCATCCCAATCTGATCTGAGAAATCAGCGAATTCCTTAAGCGTTACTCATCTCCGATCCGCCGCCGCTTCAATTGCTGGAATGCGCTATCATTTCATTGCTCACATGTCTGCACGACCAATGGCACACCTTCCTCCATTCTCACCATCAGCATGTATTTCTCTGGATCATCTACTGCAACGCATACAGCATTTACCATCTAAGAATACACATTCTTTCTTCCGCCAATCACCATTTCCTTCGCAATTTGCTAACACTCTTTCATACGGATTGAGGTAAAGGTGTTACATTTTGCACAATAAAGTTGGGCATAAAAACGCGACTTCACCTAACAGATAACAAGTAAATCGACAACTAAATTGTCGACGTAAACAAAAACTTGCATTCATCAGTGAGTTGGTTTTCTCAGAAATAACTGCTACGACATCTCCTAATGAAAGTGAAAATCTAATTGATATTGAAATAAAGGACTTGCGTCCGATTTTCGTTTTGAAATTGACATTTTTTCTTCCATGAGCGAGTCAAATCGGACTCATTATTTCGACAACTGTTAAGTATATACACGTATACACGTAACAGTCCACACAGAATTCATCAGTACCTGTGAAAATGGCACTGAACGCCCATTAGCGCTTGTCAAAAGCAATTTTTATGCCTCATCGCATGAGCTTCTTTAGGATGTTCGTAATAATTATTCATCTCTATTATCATTATAAGATACTTGTAGCAATGCTGCACGACAATGTGTGGTAGCTTAACTTTTACTATGGCTAAACGTGGTCTCCATAGCGAGTGCAATTAACTTTACATCCTTCTAAAGGTGTTCCTACGACTCACGCATTGGTTGGGCTTAATTCCTTGAACTTCATGAACGGCCATCATCTTACTGCTTGGCTACGGTTCGTTGGGCACTTTTGTTTTTACATCGTTCTTTTGTTTTATTCTCAACTCACTCACGCCCCATGGTCTCGCCACCTCCTCTCGCTGCATGACTAAGCGCGACATCTTTTAAGGATGAACCTAAACTAAAACAGAAATGCCGATAACCGCTGGAGTTCATCACAGTAAAACTGCCGCTAATTCAGTAACTTTCTGGTGACATGGGAGGGAACAATGAGAGGACCACCTGCATCCATTTTACCTCCAAGCCAGCATTCTGTGACATGGAATGGCGGTAGCTGACGTCATCATCTGTGAACGGCCTCACCTCGTCTCCTGGTAACGAAGCTTAAGTGGGTAACAACCGGTGTGTGTGTGAGGGGAGAGACTCCCGGATCGGCCGCCAGGACAGCGCCACCGTCGACTTTGATGGCGGACAATAATAAAAGAAGGATGGAAAGCCCATCTCGGCCAATTGACATCGGGGCCAATATCCACTCTTAACGAAGTGTTATGCTTCCAGGTGCAGCTTTCGTTGTTTTCCGAGCGTTTCGTAAGCGGGATTCTTTTTTCTCCCCCTTTTCAGAGGCAATTGCTCCAATTAAGATCGGAGTAATGCTTGATTAATAGCCCGTGTCGCGTTACTCACCGGGAATTAAAGTGAGCGTGACGCGTGGGAAGACACGCAGCGCCGCCACGGCCATTCCCAGAAACTCTCCAAAGACTGAAGGTGAATATCGGGGCGAGTTGATGCTACAGCGTAATCACGAATAAATGCACATCATAAATGCACTTCCTATTCCACTACGTTATGTAATATTCCTCCGAAATATTAATATCATTTTCCATCTCTTTTCAATATGAAAGAAAATCTGATATGAAAAGATTGTAAACTTATTTTAAATTTTGAACTGAAAAAGACTTGGTCACAAGTGTGGCACGGGCGTTATACGTTGGATCGGCAAATATCAGAAGAAGCAACGTGAATGAATGATGGCATGCATATTGTAATTGAAATAATTTGAGTAACGTTTCATTAATAACGAACCACTTAAATCGGAAGGGTACTCGTATCGTCGCAAAAACGAGTGTGTGTGCATTTATTATTTGTAGATACTTACGCTATCACAATCGCCTTCACTTTCGAATTTCCTTATTCCTTCTGTTATTAATTGTAATCACCAAATTTCGAAAAATTCTCTCCCGTTAATAATGGACAAGAATTTCTCTCCGAGTCATAAAACACACGGCTAACCAGTGAAACTAATCGTTTCTTGAATTTAACCTCAAATTAGATTTAAATTCTGAAGAAGAGAACCTCCGAATGATTTGAGAGTTTCAATTATGCACTCCTATGTCTTGTTGGAAAAATACCGAATGTATATGTTTCAGCGATCTCCGACTGATTTATGCGAAAAATGAAGGAATTTCCGATGGCACTGAAGGAGACAGTTCGTTTCTTTTTTCAGATTTTCTTCATAGCACTTTAAGTTTGTGACTTTCGACAAGGCTCAAATATTCTGCAAATAAACCATTCCAGTATTCTGCATTTCAATTTAGGAAGAATAATTTACTTTTACTAACTTTTGTTCCCTGTGACTCACTAAATCGACGTCGCCTCGTTACTCCGTGCGAAGAGTCGGCATTATCAAATGCATCGCAACCTTTCTACGAAACAAACGTATAAAATAACCATTCGAAAAATCGTAAAAATGGAAATAATTCCACTCTGATGTTTTGAAAATATCATCCGTTATCCGTTCGGTACTGAAGGAGTAAATTTTGAATTTTACTTTCATAATATATATATATATATATATATAGGTAAGCGATATGTCCACACCATGAATTATAGGTGAAAACATGGAAAAGATATAGCCAGGGTGAAAAATCTGAATTAATTAATTAAATTAGAGAGACGAAGATCAACTCGGCGTACTACTCGCCATTGTATACCGGTACAATTATTCCCAACGACTTTAGTGAATACGTCAAGTATTTAGAGGTAATTGTCCCAACCTTTGATATTGCAAAAACCGGATTTAGGCTCATCCTAAATAGACCAGATAAATACATACAGAATAACGTAACCTTAAACCAGATTGATTTTTCCCTTCTAATTCTCTAAAGTTTTACTGCACGCTGTCGAGATAAGGATCGATAGACGAAAAATCGAATTTTAAACTAACCCAAAAAGATTGGAGGCGGATGTAATTTAGGCCTGTTATCTTTTAATAGGATACTAACTGCGGAACATTTGATCTTCTAATGGGAACTAACAACCTAAACTTTAGGTGCGTGGGTGAGTATTTTTATTGCAATGCGAATTTGTTGTATGGAAACAAGTTTAACAGTTAATCAATATGTAGGGTCGATATTCCTAAGCAGCATATCTCCCTCAGGTGCTCCATAACCCCTTATCTCTTCCACGTGCGTTGTTTAGAATCGCCTGCGCCGCCGCACCAACCAAATCCAATACTCATCTGAGACGCACATTTAAGAAGACCATACATAATTACATAATAATTTGGATGCCCAAAATGGGGGAAAGTTTATTCTCCATAATCTCCTATCTTTGGATTCCTTTCTTTCCCTTCTAAAACTTCTTTTCTTACGTCTCTTTCATTCTAATCTCTTCAGCATCTCATTCGCCACATTCACGCATCTTTCTCTTGGTCTTCCTCTCCCTTTACAACCACTAACATTCTCCCGGAACCCATTCAGTCTGCTTCGAGTCATCCTTTCTTTAAAATTTATCCCTCCTACCGATCTCTTTTCCACATACAATTGACAACAAGAGGATTTGTTGAATGAAAATACAGCTATGAACAACAAAGATATATAACTTTTACTTACCAATAAAATATACAAATAAAATAAATACAGATAAAAACAAATCCTCGTGATGTCAAGATTCCACAAAGTCACGACCTTTTCCGTGAATTTTACTTCACACAACGACATCAAGTCGTACAAGTAGAAGTGTTTTTATACAAGTACATTCATCCCTTACGTATATTCATTAGAAACACTTCCAGCAGCCACTAACGAGTACTCAAGGATCCACTACATTAGAAGATTCAAGGACGTATTAATTTCTGGGTTTACAAAGTGCGGTATATTTATAGGTTATTGTTAGGATACCTTAGCATTCTAAGGGGCGATACCCCAAAGTATATTTCCTTCGTTAGTGAGTGACTCCAAGTACTAAACAGAATGAATGACTACCAATCGTCCCTTAAAAAGAATCTCCTCAAGAAGATTTTTGACGAAAGAGAAGTGCTAATTGCACTTCGAAGAGCGAGTATTAAAATTCGTTCACTCGACATGCCCACGTTCATGTTTTTATGTTTAAACAGGACATTAATTCAGACCTCTGCATCAATCTAAAGTTCTTTAATGTTTATATGGCCGTCATTACGTTTGGAGTTCACCTAAAAACTAAAAGCGATACAAATTTTCTTTAAACTGATTGCACTATTCGTGTTTATCCCACGAGACAGTTTCCTGACTGAATCAATCCATCGGAGGAATGAAATCAGCCGACACTTTCGCCATTAAACGTTTCTATCGAGGTACAATTGCAATCTTTGAACTCCACAACCCCAGCAATTGCGCAGTTAAAATGGATACAAATACGTAATTATTTTCTGGTTTGGGATCTACTTTGCATCGCTGTGATATTCTTTAATCCACCTAATTACAAATAAAGACCGATTAATGTTGCTTTTCTTTTAATTAAAACATAAATAAATTCCACCAAACAGCGGATAAATTGCTTATTTACTTGTAACTACGTTGCCAAGTGGCAACGCTGGAGGGGAGTATAGAATAAAGTTAATATTGATAGTAATTACCTGGCATTCGCCCAAAGACTGGAGGGAAACCCCTTCAAAAACCTCCCGTAGGCAATACATTACATAAGACACATACAGTACATACATAAGACACATACAATTAAGTACATACACAGAGTTACATAAAAGTAATATACNCAATTACATCCATTTTAATAATTATTACTATTTACAAGTACACACAACCATTCCCTAATCGGAAAAATCTGAGTAGCCGGGATTCGAACCCGGGACCTCAGTGTTGGATTATTTATTATTATTAATTTACACATTATTAATTTACACATCAACAGTAACATAGTACAATAAATATTTGGTTAACATTAAAATATCTAAAAACTACGAAGTGGTACAACATACATGGCAGATTATCCATACAGTGGATAATTAGGACGCGATTCGACATAATGTTGTGTCCACTTTCACTTCTCTATTCAGAGGATAACTATTTCTAGAAGCATAACTACAGTTAATTGTATGAATTAACGACTAAAGAATGTTCCTTCTAAGATATCGAATTAAGATTGGATTACATTCACCACATAAAACGGCGGCTTCCTTAAAATTTATCGGACGACATTTCGACAAAATTATAGTCGCGACGCATTCCTTTAATCGGCGAATGCGATTTATAATCTGAGCTGTACAGCGCTAACTGGATCAGTTCACAAAGAACATTATTTTCAATTTTAAGGATAAATAAATGGGAGGGAAATTCGCAATTAAGTGGATTAGCTTAGAGTTGGCGAAGACAGAAAGGGTAGCGACCGCTAATCTCCCAACAAAATTAATTAAGGTAGAAAGGCTTCGTAAAATTCATCAATTTTAAAATACCTCAAGATCTCTCCCCCGCCGAAACCCTTAAAGGGTCGAGCAAACTCCATCACTTAGTCTGCCCTCGGGGCTAATTAGCACATCATTAGGAGGGACGGGGAGTCAGGTGTTAGCAACGGCCGGAAATTTCCTTACACTTCCGCTGCAGATTTCACCGAATATCCTAGAGGTTACCCTTATAAGGAACGCTTCAATACAATCTTAATACATAACTCGAAATGAATATGTCGAGTATAATGGCCCCCCACGGTATCTTAATTCAATCGACGACCAGTTTCAGCATAATCAGATAATAGAATTAATAGCATTTTATGTTGAATTATGCGAACCAACGTTCGCTTTCGATCGAATTTATAGTCACGCAATAACCTGTAAACTCTGAGTTGTCATTTAAAAAATGAATGAAAAGTATTTCAAAAGCAGGACGGTTTAAATAATGTGATAATGTTATTCTTTTTCAGGGTTTCACGAAATTCAAAAATACTAATTTCGCATTTCTCATAAATACAAAAATGAAAACCAAACAATGGCACCCTGCAGAGAGCTTACAAAGTACACATTCTATTCATCTTATATCTTTTATTCTTGAGGTAAGTAAGTAAGATAGTGAGTTCAACTTTTCAGAATTTATCTATTTTTTCCTCGGTCTTTCTCTCCCTTACGATCCAACGGATCGTAAGGGATCGTACGGATCGAAGTCATTCTCTTTTTATTCTTCCCTCTAATCATTCACTACTTCAATGTTATTTCCTTTTTAGAAACGGAGAACAACAACCGTACTTCCACGTGACTAGAATGCAGGACACAGCAGACGATCAGGAACTTCGATCCAGAGGAACAATACCTGGACACGCCAATAGGACACGCCTTTTGATAGGAACGACCTAACGCCATGCTCAACTTACGCCAAAACCAATATAACAAACATTAAGCTAATATCAGATGAAGTTGAGAATCACACCATTAACATAGATGCTGACGGAATAAAGATCATCAAAATTTATAAGCCATCTACTTTGTGATGGCCATCGGGACACTTCAACACCCTGCCATATTTGCCAGCAATTTCAACAGTCGCGATTCTTTAGGATAACGACTCTTGTGACGGAAAATTGGAAGAATGTGCAACTACCAACAGCATTCATCTAGTATACGACGCACTTTACAATCCGGCAGATGGAGATATGAAATGAACCCTCATCTTCGTCTCAAACAAAGACTCGAGAATCTCGACATAAGCTCGAGAAGTTCCTTCGTTGGATATCTCCTACTTCAACCGTAATAACCGTGGCCAATAAATTCACCCACAAAGTGGTTACCGCAAAAACTGTGCCGAAGGTTGGAAGGAAATTATGAGAACGAATGGCTTCAGGGCAGAGAACGAAAAATTTCTGGCTAACTAATTCCACACAGCGTGAACGAAGACTGAAACGGTGGAAAACAACAATGGAGGAGCTGGATTTTCTTACGCAAACTTGACAACCCCTGCAGTGCGTGATCAACCCAAATTATAACCCAATCACATTGCACATTGCACATCGCATACTAGCAACCTCAAAGGTAGCATTCGACCAACAGAGTACTATAGGAATTGAAATGGAGTTTAAAAGAGAGCACCACATATTTCCAGTGCCCTAATCGGTACAAGTAATGAACTCCGCTTAAGCCAGGCTACTGGGCCTGATAAATTCCTCCCCCATTCCACAGAGGAAGAACCTGACTCTCCCGGTTTTTTAAAAGGATATACGTAAAACAGCGGGTATTAAACAAAGAGCTTAACATTTATAAATTATCGCACTGCGTAAAGGAAGAGAACCCAGTAGATAACTCGGAAACTACCGGCCGATAGCGCTATTTAGCGCAATAATCTCTTTGAGAGACAACAACTGTATGACAGGCAAAGAAATACTATTATGGCTGCCATCCGACAATACCGACAGATTTTCGCCCCGACCGTACTGACGAAGTTCTTTTACTAACCACATTCATTGAGCAGGGCTATATAAAATGTGTCAAAACGGGTGCTGTGTTCATGAATCTCACTGTTTGGAGGGTTTATAAACTTCTCCAAATCTCTAAATGTCTAACTCTAAACCGACTCATAAAAAACACGTTGTGTTATTCCAAGTACTAATGGGAGACAGGGGATAACAGCTGTGAAAATAGCGACAAGTGAGTTACGCGACAAACAGCGAGTGGACCCCACAAAGTGGCACAAACTACCGCCAGATTGCTTAATAATAGAAGTAGTAGTAATTCAGTGGTCAGAATTCCTGCCCGGAAAGTGGGAGACCTGGGTTCGAGTCCCAGTCATGTCGCTATTTTTCACACCTTTTACTCCTTGGGATTCAGCAGCACGGCTAAGTGATTAACCTTTCCTCAATTCTAATGGGACACATTTTAAGCAAAACACTTAAGTTGAATAACCAACTCCCACAGG
This sequence comes from Ladona fulva, assembly GCA_000376725.2. Lineage (NCBI taxonomy): Eukaryota > Metazoa > Arthropoda > Insecta > Odonata > Libellulidae > Ladona > Ladona fulva. Next base: position 513,678 of record KZ308452.1, read on the forward strand.
GCTCTGTGCTGTCACCACTCCTTCTCAATGTGTGTACGGCCGACATGCCTGCAACAAACTCAAGGAAATCTGTTTATGCAGATGACTTATCTACAGGAACTCAACATGCGCGTGTGAATGTGAAATAAATAATAAAGGAGAAAATCATAACAAGGGTTTTAATAGAAGTAATTAAGCAAAGTTAGAGGATATGGGTGGGCCAAATATTAACATGGGAGGAACTAAGAATGGCTTAAGTAAGTATTTGAAGGCAAATGAAGAGGGAAAACAAAGGAAAGGAGGATATTTAAAAGTGCAGGACATTACCGAGAAATAAAGGGAGCAACCGTCTGAATGCACTTAAAGGTGATGCCCCAAGTACATAATGAAAGGATATGAAGCAAGAAATAGAATTTAATAAATATGGAATTAAATAATATAAACCTGGGATCCAAATAAGCTGCGGAGATTGATTAATATTCCGTTCGGAATAAAATAAATAAAAAAGAAGGCAGACAAGCGAAATAGTGCAGAGAAGTGTTTCAGGGAAAGGCAATCCGTAGAAATGTGTTGAAGGATGAACGAGGAGACGTAAAAAACGCTGATCCGTAAATAGGTTATGTGAGGGGAAATAAACAGACATGTGGATAACCCGATTCTTACGAAAATCTGTGTCTTCCAAGCATCTGCGGCGGTGATTGCGTAATGGATAAATGACTTACATCTGTACCACATTAATATTTCGGCGAATAACTTTATTTCCAGAAAATTCCTTTCTAACATTAGCCGTTCCTTCATAATATTTTTTTTTATATTTCATTTCAACGAGGTCGTATCAATTCAATCATCCATTTGTTGTTTTCAAAGGACTGTCCGCCTCCACTCTTCTTGACATCGCATTTCAGTACTATTTCTTCAAGTAAATTACTTCAACTTTCGAGCGCATATTTATGCAACATTTCTCAGCGATTCCCCCTTCTCTTTGAAAGTACGACGAACTACATTATTTTTTAATTAATAACACGTTTAAAATTCAACGCGAAACGATACCGAATCATTTAAAGCCGACGACTGTTCCATCGAGAGAATTCAGAAAATCAACATAACGATAGAGGACCAGAACATATTTAGCCTTCGGACATCCACAGATTAGGACATATTGTAGCCATGACGAAGGTGCGAAAACTAAGCGTCTCGGGGTAATTGCGTTATTCATTTTGCTAATGTAAATGACAACAGTAGCATTCGTGTTCGAGCGAACACTGCTTTTGCTTAAAGAGTCCTTTAAGTGAGGAAAGTTTAATCGTAACCATCACATGCGACTCTGAGAACTCGCGATTTAATTGTCAAGCAGACGAAATTGAAATCCACTTTTAAATTGTAATTCAGAACAGATCAATTGTATATGAGCAAGTTAAGTTAATTTACTTCCAAATACTCTTTGTGAACCACCGAGTTACCTGGATCGACCTCTTATAACACCCATAGAGCTCTTATAACACGCAAATCCTCTTCCGCGAGTGATTGGAAATCTCGCAAGACATAATAACCGCAGACCGCCGAAGTGGATGTAGCGTTAGAAGGGGAGAACTTTCTCTGTGCAGTTGGTTCGACGTTCTGTCGCCTACAGAACCCCTCTCTCACAGCCTCTCCTAAGTTTTCAAAGAAAGTTTTCCATTTGGGGATTGGAGTGGGCAGAGCCCCTGCCGGGAGAACACCGGTTTTCATTCTTCCACTCGACTTTAATATTCCACAACTCTGAGGTATTATATAACTGTATTAATAATTGCATCGCTCTTCCAATTTGATATTTTCATTCCCAAAGGAGTGATCGCAATTAATAAATCGTGCCTCTACGGCAAAGAGACGTTTGAGATGCAAGAGTCAAGGGCGATACATCAAATATTTCTCGATTCATAAGAATCGCTGTATTTCCAATAGAGTTTAATACGAGTCTATGCTCAGATCTTTCCGGAAATTGGGAAAAGACCACATTAGATACAAAAATAAATCACGCTTTTTGAGGGGAGGTCGTTATATTCTTCGCTCGTTCAAATGATTCCTCCGCACTTACTATATAAGCAGAAGTTTTCCGCTGCATTCCTTTTTCAATCTCGTTGATTGTAACATTGACGTGGTTCCCATTAATAAATCTTTTAATCATCGATTCAAACTGAAAGTAAGAAATAAGTTGTAACTTTATTAACTAAGTAATAAGTTATAGTAAAGCTGTAAAGTTTAGTTTAATAGTTCCAAGTTTACAGTTTTCTCCCGTACCGTTGCCACATAGATGAACTAATTTTGCAAAGTGCATTTGAATAGAAAATATGCGAGCAAAGTAGTGGGTCTGACAAATCCCTTTCCCAAAATTGAGAGAGCGCTGCTATCGATATACATAATAGCAAAATTATATATAAGAGTATTCTAATTACTCAGAAATTAAAGAAGTTTTAGAATTTTTTTGAAAGTTAAAATGTATGATAACAGGTGACTATTGGGACATCTCCGTAATATGTTTAGGAGAAGACAATGAAAGGAGAATAAAAATCCGTCATCCCGTTGAAATGCATCAACTACTAGATTGAAGGATAATACTCGATGGAAGGCAAGAGAAATTTATTCCCTGAAAATGTTAAGGGTGCAATTCCAAATGTTAATTACACGAGGAAATGTCTCGAGACATATCTCATTAATATTCATTTTTACTGTCAAACTGCGGTTTAAGTGCAGCGCAGCTTCTAAAGCCCCTAACCAATATCAATGCTCCTTAAAAGCAACGCAGTCCTACAGAAATGCAATTTCTACAGTTTTACAGTGGCTTTGAGAACAGTTAGCCAGCATGTGTGGTATTTATCGGGAGAGTTGTCAATTCTTTCAGTTTTTTAATACGTGGACGTAAACGCCAAAATTAAAAAGGTAGAACATTTGGAAACAGAGAATCTTTACATGGAAAAGAAATATAATTCTCAGACTGAAGAATTGAATTCTAATTTACTTTGAAGGTTGAATTTTTTTCTGTCAGTTAGTCTTCTAGTCAGTTTCTTTCTTTATTTTACAGAAAGCAATAGATAATTTCGTGTCAAAAGACAGCAGAGAATTTTTTTCTCTTACACATATAGATACTGGTTTCCCTCAGGAATGGCCATTATAGTGGAAAAAATGCTTCGAGTTTAGAAGACTAAAGGAAAATTAATAGTTTGGTAACAGTGAATGACTCTGCAAAAAAGGTGTCGAATTAACGTCTGACTTTGATAGACTTTAGAGGAAGAGCAGAAGCCGTTTGTACTGAGCTGTATGCGAGGCCAACGCCTGACTGCAAGAAAGACACATTAAAGAGAAAATATCTTGAAATTTCTTAAACAGATTAATGAAATTTCTAAAGAGTAGAAAATTATGTATCTAATATTAAATTAAATGTATAACATGCGAGGGTTTGCCGAAAAGTTTTTCCAGCCAATACCAATGCTAGTATTTCAAAATTGAAGGTTAGAATTATTTGACTGTATGTGCTTACTTTCAGTTTTTTCCTGCAGATGGCATAGCTGTAGGAAGCTTTCAAAATGGAGACTGACCGTGATAAACGTTACAGACAATGTGCTGTGATCGAATTTCTGTGCGTAGAGAAAGGAGCGATAGGGGATATTCACAAACGTTTGTGCAAAGTCTATGGAACATCTGCAGTCGATAAGATGGGTATGGAGGGTGAGAGAATCAGAAGGCGGTTGAAAGTGAAACCTGGCTCCATAATACTGGTACAGACATGGCATACATGCCCTCGTGAATCGCTGGAGGAGGGAATAAAACTTAAAAGAGAATATGTGAAAAATAGATTGAGCAGATAAAACATCATTCTTTCATTTGTGGAAATTTCATTTTTGCAGAGAAAATAGTTTTTGAGAACAAAAAAGGGGTGGCATTACTTTCTGACCGACCTCCGTATCCTGAGTAAAAATTTGGTTCATATTTACTTAACACCCACCATATCGATCATTCCCTACGTTCTAATTTATTCCTTAAGTTGAAGTACTCCTATTGAAATATTTTTAAATAAATGTATCCCAATAGAGCAAACTGAGGGAATGTGCGGATAAAAGTAGACAAAAATATTTCCTTCCCAAAGTATAACAGACACCCTAATACATCCATGTTATCTCTGAATTTATTGAGCAAACTGAACCAAAATTTTAATCTTTTCTCGTCTATTTATCCCTGTCTAACATTTCCAAGAATCTTGCTCACGCTTACTAAAGAATCATAACGATTTTTAATAATTAGTATCGCATAAACCATTTTTATTTAAAAAATTTAAATGCAAGACTCAACTGTAGCCCCTTAAGTTCCGCCTTCAACAATTTCCACACTCCTTTCCGTAATCCATTGATCGAAGTTGAAACTTCGCTTTTTGAATTCCTTCCCCAACGTGAATGCTGCTCTCCCACAGGTGAATATCACACACGAAATGGCTCCTCTCCGGAGACTTTTCTCGCTACTCCATTCTCTTAACGTAATCTATCTATATATATAAAGCAGAAATTCTGTGGGGTTGTTTGTTTGTGGGTTTGTTTGTCTGCGATTGGAGTCCACACCGTTTGTCCGATTTGCGTCAAACTTCGCACACGTGTTCTCCGTGAGCCGGAAGAAAGTACTGTCAACTTTTCATTCGCAAAATTTGCTGGGTTTGAACCAAGATCGTTCAGATAGATTTCCATAATAAATACATGTTTAGTTCAATTTTATCAGTTACACAATTTATTTCTTTTGCAAAATTAAATTAGAAGGAACAGTCGCATAAGATCGAAATAAGTACCAAAAGAAGGGAAATTGAATACAGATTCTTATTATGGTCGTGGAATATCGCTTTTGTTTCGAAAGTGCGACAATTTAGATAAAATATGCGAATATTTTGTGAAATTTAGAGGTTGTGAACAACCCGTCCCCCTGACGACCAATGCGATTGTTGATTCTGAGTTCAGGCATTTTCCCATAAGAATGCATTTGTATTTTGGCTCATTTAGAAGCAAATGACGATATGAGGAGGATGAATATTTTCAGAGATTTTAACTATTACAGTCACGAACAATTTGTAGTGATGAATTGACCAACAAACATGCGTAGCACCGTAATAAAGTAATGGAGATGGATGAGTAACTTTTTATTTATCAGTTCGGACTCTTGACATATTTTACGATTAAATTTTCCAGAACCGGAAGTAGAAAATCTTGCAAAGTTGCACATTAACTTGATACATGTTTTATAAGAGGGAAATTCTATAATGATTCACAATCTTATTGTTGATTGTAGATTTCGGCTTCGAACTTTGATTAGAAACTTTTTGTTTTCAATAACCTTTCCCATTGGACTAAACTAAGATGCGAGATGTTATTTTCTCTTATGTACAAATTGGTGTACTATATTTAATCCGACATCTATTCTCCCCGTTGAGAATCAACGGGCATTTCAGCTAGTCTTCTATATAAAACAGAAATTCTGTGGGTTTGTTTGTTTGTTTTTGTTTTTTATGTTTGTCTGAGATTGGAGTCCACACCCTTTGTCCGATTGCGTTAAACTTCGCATAATGTTCTCTGAGACCCGGAAGGAAGTACTGTCAGCTTTTTATTCGATAACTTTGCTGGGTTTGAAGCAAGATCGTCGAGACAAATCTCCATAAGAAATGCAGAAAAAAGTTCAATTTATCGGTTACAGACTATTTCTTTTGCAAAATTAAATTAGAAGGAATATTCGCATGAAATCGAGATAAGTACCAAAAGAAGAAAAATTTATTACGGATTTTTATCACGGTCGTGGACAATCGCCCTTTTTTCGAAGTTGCAAGAATTTAGATCAAATATACGATTGTTTTGTGAAATTTGGTGGTTGTAAATAACCGGTTCCCCTGACGACCAAGGCAATCGCTGAATCCGGGGTCGTCAGAATGAATATTCGCATGAAATCGAGATAAGTACCAAAAGAAGGGAAACTGAGTAAAGATTCTTATTTTGGTCGTCGAATATTGTTTTCTGTTAAAAATTGCTGGATTGTTGATAAAATGAACGAAACTTCTCTAAAATTTTTGGTTGTAAACAAACCGTTCCCCTAACGACTAATTCCATCGTTGAATCCGATGTTTTTGCCTTTTTCACATATGAATACATTGGGAACTGAGGTCCGATGAGAGATGGTGGTTTATTCTTTCTAAAAATAGTACTACTATATTTAATACCATCTCCATTTTCCCCGTTGATAATCAAAGGGGAAATGGAGATGGTATCAATGAGAGAACAGCTAGTACTTCATAAGAAGAGATGTTTGCAATCAGTTTCACACATTCATCCGAAGATGCCATACAACAACATGCACAAAATCACAATTCTAAATCACTTATCAAAGGATTTCTAAAGTTTCAGGCTTCAGTGCATCCAAACCAGAGTAAATCCGAGCATCTTAAAATAGAGCAAATGCACGACGCAGCAATTACGGAGCACATTGAGAAAAACGCCCTCTATCAATCATTTCATTTTCTTTTCAAGGACATTTTTGGTGAGGACAACGTTTGAATGGTCATCATCAGCGCTATTTTATCATTTTCTCGAAAAAATGCGTTTACAAAGAATCGCGTGACGTCACTGCTGGCGTTGCCCCATTTCGTCTTCTTATAAAATGCCTCCGTAGAGAATAACTCAAATATATATCTCAAAGGGAAAATAACAAATAGAAGACAAGTGGCGCTTTCAACGGGAAGATGAGTAACCCTATATAAAGGGAGTGGTCCATACTTCTTAAGAAGACGTTAACCTCCTAATGCATTCTATTACAACCCCTTTCCAGTCTACGATACGCTTCAGTTAATAAGGGATCGTCAATTTTTACATGTTTCGTAGGCACTAATTATGACTGAACTAGGAATGAAAGTGGACCAAAAAGAAAAGGTAGATATTTAACGCACGTTTTGAATTAAGGAAAATATGGACTAAAGCAGAATGAGTTAAGTGCGGGAAGAATGCGAAAGGATCAAAAGAGAGAGGAAGTCCGAGAAGAAACTGGTCGAAGGCCAAAGATAAAATAATAAACGGACATGAAACTAAGTCTGACAGGATTAAGATTCGAACCTGGAGTCTTCCGCTTTCCGGGAGGATGTTTTAACCAGGTGTAGAACAGTCGGACGAAAGCACTTTGCGCTTGCCTACAAAGTCTCCAAGATCGGCTTGGTCTGAATATGGTCTGGCTCGGTAGATTACAAGGTTACTTTTTTCGTCCGTTTTTCCTTAGGTACACGACTTCACGTGGAAAGTTACCTTTTCCTTGAGTAGGATTTCCAACGGTCTGGATGGGTACTCTTAACAATTGAGTTATTTCTAAGGACATTCTCAGACCATTTTTAGGGAGGCCAACCGAGAGGTGGCTGCGACTAATAGGCGGCAGCATTGGTTAATGCACCCGCCCGGAAGGTGGAAGATCCGTGGATTGATTCCCTGTCCACTTTTATGGTATCTTTATCCGTAGGGTGTTCCGGGGATCACAACTTTACGCGTGATGCTAATGAGATGCTGAAGATATAGATGGGAAGGGCACGTACAGAATGTGTAGCGACAGATTGATACGAAGTGATGTGTGCAAAGCCGACTTTGAGCGCCACAGCCATTGCGAATCTCCAGCGGAAACTGTACACGAAAAAAGTTTGAAAATGTATAAATTTAAAACAGGGAGTACTTAATCAAAATAATATGAATCTAAATATTTATATCTACTCATTTTAATCCCATGAATCTGTTTAAACCTTGAAATATATTATCCAGCGTATCTATCTAAATTATACCAACGTAAAAATGAAAAAGAGCAATTAAATAAGAAATTTGTTTGTTATTTTTCTTTTAAGTGGGGCAATCCCGAGGCCTCTCGCCCAGGGCCTCGAGGATTCTTGAGGCGGTTCTGAAAGTGAGTAATCGATGACGTGCTTATCCCGAAGCGGAATGGCGAGAGTGATACGTAATCATCTACGTCATACGTAATTATCCATGTACCATGATTACGAAATGACTTTTCTTTCAATTTTGAATATTTAATAAATCCCTTCCATGGAAATTTTATTCTCCGGTCTAGTACAACGATACAGCCAGTCTTCCAAAAAGTTAGACCGCAAAGTGAATTACATAAATACCCTGCAAGCCGCCTTTGGCAGGGGGTGTAGACATCAAGATTCCTTTTCCCAAGAAAACTTCTTTAGCTAATGGTTATCGCCTACCGTTCGTTAGTCGCTCTACAGTTGATTTTTCGAATATGTGTGCTTCAGTTTAAGTTATTTGTAAGAGTGATATTTAACCGAGTCGACTACATTTAAAATCTTTCCACTAATTTTGTACGGTTGGTTCTGATGCAATTGTTTCCTTTTGAAGAAATTTACTACGGCGCATTTATTTACTTATATGAATCCTGTTCGAATCAATGAGATTTTTTATCTCTTCTTACGACAGCATTTCCTTCGTTGTCTATAATAAGCAGTATGTCATCCTCCGGGAGGAGAAATTACTAAATTACACAGATTACTGGAGCTAATCATCTTTTCTAGATAGATATACTTAGTGCAGAAACATTAAACGCTCACTCGGGAGGGACCTGAAGCAGAACGAGAGGGCTGCTGAGGGCCCCTTCAAATCGTTGCTGCGCCCCTTACCTGAAACGAGAAAGGAGAACATCAGCACCGCTAATCTTCTGATATCATTTTCTATATGATAATTAATTCCTCCTTGTCGTAAGAAACTTTGTAATCGATCTCATTGCTAATTGGTGAGGCAAATTTCACGTTCAGACACAATTTGGAACTCACGTAAATGAACTCCGAGAAAATTAACCACACTTTTGTGAGAAATCGAATCGATTTCATCGCTACCCAACTTGCGAAGTTTCGCTTTCAGATACATGCATATACAAAGAATTCCAATGTAACGCAAAATACATGCATACTACTTTTTCGAACGAAATTGAGACTAATTAGTCCCAAATTACATTTAACCCATTAATAATAAAAAGATAGAGGAAATCAAAATCAGTTACAATTAAACAAATAATACATGATGGAAATATAACACACAAAAAGAAAAGGAAATACTTAATACAAACAGTAATATTACATTTAGAGGTGAATCGAAGAATGAAACTAGGATGGAGTGCTTTCGGAAGGAACAACCATATTCTGAAGTCGAAAATGCCAATGGTCTTGAAGAGAAAAGTCTTCAACCAAAACATTCTACCAGTTTTGACATATGGAAGTGTTGTGACTCGCGACTGATTCGAGTCTCCTCGATTCCCACGCTTGAGGGTTAGATCGGGAGGAGCTTCTGGCGGGGAATTTCCTTTGGTCATCGGAATCCCCTGACCAGGGGTCCGTCCACGGGCTCGGCCTAAGGAAACCGGGGCCAGGGGATGGGGTGAGGGTGGACCCGCTGGAGACTCGGGATGCTGCGATGTGCCGCAAGTGCAAGGCAAGGAAGAAGGCGACGACAGACGAAGGTGAAGGCGGCGAGGACCCGCGTCCATCTGAGGGGCACTCGCGGAGGCTCGCCCTGCATTGCACATCTGCAGCATCCCACCCCCATCCTCTGGAAGCTTCGAAAAAGGCGCGAAAATCCTTAGGCCGTGACCGTATATAAAGGCGACACTTTTTGGGGATCGGGGAGTCTCAACCAAGCAACTCGCAGGTGACTCCACCCTGCGCGGGCGTAAAGGTAACCCCGAAGCAGGAGTCTACACCCCGGCCTGGGCGTTAAGGTAACCCTTGGCAGTAGGAGTCTACACCCCGGCTTGGGCGTNCAGGCCATGTTGCAAGGAGAAACGATAACCGATGGACATCGTACGATACCGAGAGATGTGAAGAGACCAAGAAGAAGATCAAAGGGCCGATGGAACGGAGACATCATTCAGTATTTAGAGGTAACATGGCAACGAGAAGCTCAGATAAGAGATAATTGGAAAGCGCTTGGAGAGGCCTACATCCGACGTCGGATTGAAAATGGCTGATAATGATGATGATTACATTTAGAGAATTTACGAAACAAGAAAATATAGTAAAGAGGTAGGAAAGAGTGGGAAAAGAGGGGAAAGGAGTGTAAGGAAATGAATTCGGAGAAAAGGGAAAAATTCAAAGTTAGGAAAGGTTTAACTGAAGTCGGTCACTGACAGCCGAGATTTGATTTAGGAGGAGATTAAATTAACGGTTCTTAAATATGAGTAATGTGTGGGAAATTTGAAATAAAATGCATTACGGTTAAGATAAATATCAAACAAAGAATTAAAAAATAATAATAATACAATACAGCGCAGAAGGAATATCGTCCTATTCCCAATTCTGACTTCCGCTGAGTTTTGGTGTTGATGGTTTTTTTGGTGGATTTCAACTTACAATACGCAATCACACAATAATAAAAAAGATATAAGAATGCCGGTTACAAATAGTTATTTGGTGGTACGTGGTCTATTAGAGTTTCAAATTTAATCAATAAATGTCTTGGTACAAAATATATTACTCAATACGGATCAATCCCGCAAGACGAGAGACTTCTATTGTCGTAATAATAGATGTCGCCAGTATTCAATTACTAATGAGCATTGAATGCAAGAGCAAGTTGCAATTGGTTNACCCCAATCATATTCCAGGCACTAACCAACCACCTCTGAAGGGGATCTACTAGAAGCGTAAACATCTCAGCATCTAAATGGTTTGTTTTAGTTTATTCACCAGATAGCTGTTAAAGTTATTTGGTGGTACGTGGTCTATTAGAGTTTCAAATTTAATCAATAAATATCTTGGTACAAAATATATGACTCAATACGGATCAATCCCGCAAGACGAGAGACTTCTATTGTCGTAATAATAGATGTCGCCAGTATTCAATTACTAATGAGCATTGAATGCAAGAGCAAGGTGCAATTGGTTATATAAATTTTCTTCGATCTCTCCCATTATAACTGTTTCACCGATATTCCAACTTCAGTCTCTCATTCCGCTTATTCGGTCACTTCTTTGGAACGTCCACTCATTCCAATCTCAATTCAGATATCAAATTACGACTTGCTTGCTTAATGTTGTATAATGTATGGTCAAATACTGTAAATTATTGTAAATCTGAACAGAATATAACCATTTTCTAGTAGCCTGCTCTTCGTCACTTTTTCCTCTTTAGAATCCATCAACGGCCGACAATCATTTCCATTTAATTCAGTATTATATACACAAATCTCAAAATCATCGATTATAATGGTCAATAGAATGTTATAAGTGACATCTATATCATCAAATTTACCTCTTGCGGCAGCGGATATACAACCAGTTAACCAGTAGTTGACAATGAACCAATAGTTGATTGAAAGGCGTCCAATTATATTGAAATGCTAAGGACATGAAGCCAGGTCTGTGACTCGAACCCGGGATCCTCCAATGCCCGTGCAAATGCTTCAGCTAGCCTACGAAGGTTCCCAAAACGGATTCACAGAATGTTCTGACTCGACAGCTTAATTGGTTCGAACATCCACCCGAAAAGAAGAGGATTAGGGCTTCGAGACCCGACCCAGATAGACATATTTCATTTCCGCCTTTCCTTGAGATATTTCCTAGATGAACGCCATTACTTGCAAATTCACATTTACCTTTTCCCTTTTGTAAAGTTTAAATGATACTTGGTGGAGTTTACTCATGTTAAACGCAAAGAAAGACTCAGAACGTGATTATCTCTACCTCTGTGACAGTGTCAAAGCTGCCATTTACACATATCGCAGAGTTAAGGGTAATAGTTCTACGAAATGGAGCTAAATACTCAGAAGTCATACAGAACCCGAAGGAAAAAATAGACAAAAGCAGATACGGAAATATTATGCTTATTTTACATCAATACATCAATCCAAACGCAGACGTTATCAAAAAGATATAATATGCATAAACTGTCTCACGACCTCAATCCACCGAAAAAATGTGAAAAAAGTTCCCAGAAACTCATTGCTTTTGACAGACGCCAAATTCCATGAATCCACAAGCCTTTGCCTTAAAATGCAGAATTCCCGTCAAACGCGAGGCATTTCTTCGCCACCCATAAATCGAGTGAAAGATCGATTCTCAAACTTTCGGACTTTCCACCGGAATGTCTTATCGAAGATTTCAATGCAATCTACATGAGGAAAAACCCTTCCTACGGGTGGAGCAGAGAATAAGGATTAAGTAATAATTGCATAATCTCTTTTTTATTCACTGAAGATATTTCCTAACAAATGCTTGAATTTCCTTCGAGATTAAGGAGCACCAAGTAGCTACGGATCAGCGGTTCTTGGAAGGCAGTCTTTGAAATTGCTCCTGAAGGCGGATGAACCAGCATGGTCAACCGCATAGAATGGAGAAGGCAAAACTACTCCATTAAAGATCCTTTGGGATATCCCTAGTCCTGCAGCAACGATGGCAGGCTTTGTGGCCGAATGTTCGGGAGGTGAAATAGTTCCCAACTCGGATTTCCGGCGGAGAACAATTCCAAAGCATGTAATCCAAAGAAATCGCAAAGCAAGTGAAAGAGGGAACGTAAGAGCTCAGAGAATGTGGGGGAGGAAATGAAACGCAAAACACGAAATTGGTAGAGAGTGAGTTGAGATGGATTGAGAGAAGAGGCTTCTCAAGTAATCAGTCACTCTGGAGATAAAGGAATATGCGCATGTTTAGGATAACTACTGAACAAAGGGCTTAGCTCATGGGTTATCAGCTATTATAGTGATAGAATGGCAATGCAAGAGAAGAGGATAGAATGGCAATGCAAGAGAAGAAGATAGAATGGCAATGCCAGAGAAGAAGATAGAATGGCAATGCCAGAGAAGAAGATAGAATGGCAATGCAAGAGAAGAAGATAGAATGGCAATGCAAGAGAAGAAGATAGAATGGCAATGCAAGAGAAGAAGATAGAATGCAATGCAGGAGAGAAAGCAAGCCAGTTGAATAAGTAATGATATAAGTATTCCAGTCAACAACCAGTCAACCAAATGAAATAATGGGTGGGAAACTGGAATTTATAGTAAAAATACAAGTCAATGAGAAGCTATTGATTCCTGTTTCTAACAGAAAAGGTGGAGATGGAAATACTGTAGGCAACTTAGTTAAGGAAACTACAGAAGAAAAAAACAGATTAATTTGCAAATGTTATGATTGTTATATCATCTTCTAGCAACTGAAAAGAAGACGATGCAAATGGAAAAAACACGCTACCAAATAGATTGCATAAAAGTGAGAAAGATATCGAATAGAAATTAAACAACTTAAAAGCAGACGTAGCAAGAAAACATAAGCTTCCCTTATTGAAATCAAATCTAAGACTGGAGAGAAAGAGAGAGGCTAATAAGGAAAAAATGTCATATTTGTCAAACAAGACGTTGCGAGCTAATTAAAAACTGATACAAGAAAAAGTAAAAGAAAATTATCGGTGATGAATGAGAAGTGGAGTGTCGCTTTCTGGAAGCTACTCACCAAGTGGTAGAAGTAAGGAGGAATACAGTACGTGTTTGATCTCATGGAATGAGACCAGAGAATACTTAAAAAGGTAATTTAAGAAAAATATCGAAAAAGCTCATAAAGCAAAACTTCGCAATTTGATATTAAGAAGTTAAGAAAGCTGAATATCTGAAAACACAATATAAAGCAGAATACAGACCAAAATCAAAGTAAAATACAGCCGAAGAAGTGAGAAATGTTTATAAAAATAATGTCAAAGAATTATGGAGACAATCTTTATAAAATAATTATGAATAAACAGAACAAATTAATTGCCTATAAATTCACAATGTAAAAAGGGACAAATTAGACCCATCAGTGTTAAAAGAGAGATATGGGTATCAATGCATTTGAAATTCGATCATGTGAATTAGGAGGAAGTCAAAAAGAAGCGTCATCTTTACCGTAATGATGGTGTAACCCAATACCAATAATACTCATAAGGTTCACCCATGCTAGAAAGGATTCGACAATATCTCCGGCAGAATAGTGAGAGTGGCATTCACCAACTGACGGCAGGTGAACTATTGTCCGTCATTATGTTATTTTCATGATGAACTTCTGTGATGGAAATTTATCCAGGCATAAAAGTACCAACCATTCCGATGTCCAGGAGGTGCTGGCATTACAGGGGCCATCACGAAGAATAGAACCACCACCCTACACTTCGCAACCTACAACTGCCGCAGTCTGAAAAGTGAAGATCGACTTCTGGAACTACTGAATGAAACAGAGAAGATGAAATGGGATGTCATCGGTCTTAGCGAAGTCAGAAGAAATGGTAAAACTCAAGGATGGATATTTATTCCATTACAGGGGCACAAATAATGGAAGACTTAGAGGTGTTGGCTTCTTAATCAACAAGAAGTGGAACAATAATGAAGATAAAAAAGAAAGTGTTTCTGAAGGAGTGAAAGTGCTTGTGTCAGCTCACTAAAATTAAAGCTCAATAAGCACTGCCCTTTTAAGATCATCCAAGTTTGTACAGCGGCGAAGAGGATATTCAAAACCCCAATCATATTCCAGGCACTAACCAACCACCTCTGAAGGGGATCTACTAGAAGCGTAAACATCTCAGCATCTAAATGGTTTGTTTTAGTTTATTCACCAGATAGCTGTTAAAGTCTCAGTTATATCCATCGCATGGTTTCATTTTTATTGGCGATTGAAGCAAAAGCTTTAGTTTATTCAGAAAAATGGAAAAAAGTGAGTTTTCAGATTAGTTGTGTTGTGATTAAACACATTTAAAAGGTTAAACACCGAAAGAGATCCAAACTGAGTTGGATGAAGTTCATGGCACATCTGCTCCTGTGTTTGCAACTGTTTACTATTGGACAAATGAGTTTAAACGTGGCCGTACATCCACAGAAGATGAACATCATTCGAGAAGTTGAAGTGACAACCCCCGAAATGATTGATAAAATCCACGATATGGTTTTGAGTGATCGACAAATCAAAGTGCGCGAAATAGTTGAGGCCAAAAGCATATCGCAAGGTACAGTATTTTCAATTTTGCACAAAAAATTGAGTGTGAAAAAAATCTCGGCAAGATGGAAACCGCGTTTGCTCTCAGAGGAGAATAAACGCAATCGTGCGGTCGATTCTGAAGCTTCTTTGGCGCATTTCCGTCACATGCATAGTCACTATACATTGTTATTGCACCGGCTGAGCGAAGAAATGAAGGAAAAACGTCCTCGTTTGAAAATGATCCTCTTCCATCAAGACAATGCACGGGTGCACACCTGCGCACCTCCGATGGCCTAAATTATGGAGTTACAGTTCGAATTATTTTAAATTCACCGAATTTGGCCCACAGTAACGTCTTGTTTATTTCCAAACTTGAAAAAACGGCTCGGCGGACAGCGGTTCACGTCGAACGAGGAGGTCATCGCTCAAACATATGCCTATTTTAAGGACCTTCCGAAATCCTACTTTGGACGGCTTAAGAAAGTTGGAGAAACGCTTGGAAAAGTGTAGAGAGTTAAAAGAAGATTATATCAGAAAATAAAAAAGCTACAAAAATAATTTATTATTATATCTTTTTCTACGACCGTCGTAAATAATGACGCCGATGAACGTAAGACTGAGAAAGGAGTTCGACAGCCAATCGACAATTTCCTTTGTCAACAGCAGTTCTGAAAGGAGTTTTTGGAACCTTAGACTGGAAGAAAAAGGGCTTATGAATTAATGGAGAGTACATCAGTCATCTGCGTTTTTCAGATGATATAGTATTCTTTGCAACCAGCAGTGAAGATCTAGCTCCAAGCCTCTAAGCAACCAAGATCAAGACTAAGCTATCAAGACTACTAAGCATCAAGACTCCAAGAACTGAACATGGCGGGGCAGAAAATAGGATAAACAAAACAAAGGTAACGTATAATTCTTTCGCACACAAACACCAATTACCGAAAACAAACCACAAAGATGCTACCTCATGATGTCTGCGTTACACAAACCTTGGTCAATTTGTAACTAGAGATTCACAGTAATTGGTAAGGAGAGAAAAACAGGATTAATTGAGAAAAGAGTTTCGTTGGAGCGTCTTCTGAAGAATGGAAAGGAAGTGCGTTCCTCTGCTTTTCACTCACTTTTTATCAGTTTCCTGAATGCAAAGCTGTTTACATTCGTTCATTTCCTTCATAAGTCTCGTTTTCAAATATCTCGAAAGCAAAAACTCCACTTTTCTTATCCTGCCGAGATATTACGTAGCTATCCGAATCTTTCTGTGTAATTCATTTCGAAATTTATCTCATTTCATAACTTAATGAACAGATATTTTAGAAATTCAAAATTTAGAAAAATGTTACTTATCTTTAAATTTCACTAATAGCCCACGAACATTTTTCGTAAATTTTTCCCCTTTGAATTTACTCTTATTCTCATTAATTCTGGAAAAAGAAATGCTCTAATGAGAAGAGATGGCGTCCGTGTACTCCCGAGAGGAAAAAAGAGGCTTTTGCCATTAACGAAGGAAGGGCTTCACCTTTAGAGGGAAACTTGGTCACCTAGCGAATAACTTCGCCGAGAGATATGCGTGAATTTCGAGCTATAATATTCGCTTGGGGAATCAAAAAACGGAGAAGTTGTAACGCAAGGGAGTCGTTGAGGGCTTTCTCTTACTCACCTGGCGCATGTCAGACGCCTTTGGGGAGCACTCGAAATGCGAGTTGGGAGCCCAGCGGAGGGTACATTTACTAAAGACGATGCCCTCCCTTGTTATACTGTTAGTATTCATAATAATAATGATATACAGCGACTTCGTTTTTTTCCAGATTGAGACTAATAAGTCGCTTTTACGTGTAACCTGGGTTACCAAATGTTACCCTTTTTAATCCGGAGAGTTAAGTTTGCAGTCGTACGGGAGGTGCTCTCGTAGGACGGGGTCTTTACTTCCGTACACATCTTATCCACGTCTGATATTGATCTCTCTATCCGGGAATAACATTTAAGAATGTTTATTGCAATACTACGTTGAATCTTCGGACCTTCCTCGAGCAGAAAATGATCACGAGGATCTTTCGTCACCGACGTAGTCACGAATCAGAGTCGCCGAATTCAGCAGCAAAAATGATCCATTCGGCGAAGCCACGATCATTGGCACAAAATAAAATCGCGCTCAAATGGAGTGTGTTTATTCAACGCACCATTGATTATGCCAATATCAT
Source organism: Ladona fulva (assembly GCA_000376725.2). Taxonomy (NCBI): domain Eukaryota; kingdom Metazoa; phylum Arthropoda; class Insecta; order Odonata; family Libellulidae; genus Ladona; species Ladona fulva. Next base: position 530,832 of record KZ308452.1, read on the forward strand.
TGGTCTTCCTCCCATATCGTCCATACGCATGTTTTTACTAATGTCTTCCTTGTGCACAGACTGATGTTATTCGTTATAAAAAGACGTTTCTTTTATTTAAAATCCACCTTTCCCTATCCTACCCTCCTTATTTGCATTTTGCTTTTCCCATCATAAGTTACGATATGTATGAAGATATAGAAAAAAAAATTGCAATTCTAATGTATGGAAATTCCATACATCACCGCCTTAACAATAATCTAGTTCGGTCTCTGTGACTCAGCGATGAAAGCAATAGCAAAATAGTCCCAAGCAGGTCTCACGCCCTCTCCAAAGATTTTTGTTTCCAAGTGAGGAGATGTTGAGGATCCAAACAGCTTTGAGGCGGATGAATTAGCAGACGGAGTAATGATGTCCAAGTCGCATTCATTTCATCGTCATCTACCATTTTCAATTCGACGTCGGATTTAGGCCTCCCCAAGCGCTTTACAATTATCTCTTTTCTGAGCCTCTCGTTGCCATGTTACCCCTAAATACTGAATGATGTCTCTGTTCCATCGGTCCCTTGGTCTTCTTCTTGGTCACATCTCTTGGTATCCAGTTCAGAACTGCTGATGTTCATCGGTTGTCGTTTCTCCTTGCAACATGGCCTGCCCACATCCATTTCAGTGATCTTACCTTACCTATGATGTCTGTCACTCCTGTTATCTTCCTAACCCAGGCGTTGCATTTCCTGTCTCTTCTTGTGATTCCAAGCATACACCGTTCCATACTTCTTTGTGTAGTCTGAAGTCGCTGGGTTATTGCTGCATTTAACACCCAAGTCTCACTTCCATATGTCAACACTGGTAGAATGCATCGTTTGAACACCTTCTTCTTCAACTACATCGGCATTTTTTATTTAAGAGTACACGAGTTCCTACCGAAGACACTCTAGCCGAGTTTAAATCTTCGATTAACTTCATCAATCCTGGCGTTTATAAACACCAATATCCCTAACTAATCCATTCTCCTCTAATGTTCTACAAAAATACGATCTTTAAAACGCGATTATTATGAGGCAGGAGTCACGATTCTAACTATTAAGTTAAAGGAAGTTCCGTTTGTGGTCGGACGAAAGTGGAGGTAAATCAGATGTGACGCGACTCAAATCCGTTGATGTCAAACAATTGTAATTTCCCAGCTTCACTAGATGGATTTTTTCAATGGCGTCTCTGTCGAATGTATCAATTTCAAACGAGTGGGTTCTTCGGGAAGCAATGGATCGAGACGGAGAGAGGGGGCGGTCAGGAAGGGAAAGGGACGATCTCGGAATACCAATTGGCGTTCGGAAAAACCCCCTTCAGGTGGCCCCACACAATACCTTGCTCCGCTTGGCGTGAAATATGGCCTCTCTATGGCTATCTCAGAGTCAAGGAAGGACCCCAAACGCAGCGAATATTTCCGAGGCACCTTCAAAAAACAGGGCCTGCGCTGCTTCTTAAAGGAAAGGCTCCGTTGGCAGAACGGTTGCCACAGAAACACGGACGCAGACAAAGTGCAATATACGGTCTTCAGAGAAGTGAAAATGGCGAGAAAATAAATGCTTCCACTCGGAGTTTTAAAGATTTTTTTTTTTTAAGAAGTCGTAACGATGGAAGCACCTCAAAGAAAACCAGCGATTTAAGCACTGCCCCCGATTATTGTGCTCGTTTACAAAAGCCTCTTTTCCAATGCAGATCAGTGCTATTATAGTACAAAAGCCTCTTTTCCAATGCAGATCAGTGCTATTATGCACCCCACCGCATTAATTACCGTTCCAAATATCCCTATTTATATAAAATGTATCGGTATTTGGATATGTACTTGTAAGAGCTCCGTTTTCAATATTAACTCTCCTCTTCATTGTGTTTTCGTTAGTTGTATTTTTCGGTTCAAATCGGCGGAAGATCGAGCGATCTGCAAAAACGCGAGTGCGTTTAACCGTCCATCTCAATCGCAATTGGACATTCTTGACTGCGGCGAAAGAAGAAATCATTTCTAATGAGAAGAGGCCATCGATTCTTCAAAATGGAGGAAATGTATTCGTTGAGCTTAAATGACATTGTTCGTAGTTAAAACAGCAATTTCCCAAAAGACAACAAAAGTTTTCTGAATTTTTGTCCAGTTTGTTTTGATTAACAGTAAGAGAGAGCAATTTGCAGAATAAGAAGGTGATAAAGGACAACTGTTGACGAAAGAAGAGGCAATAAGGAAAGATTAACATGATGGCTAATGAAAATAAGAATGTAAAACTACATGTTGTACTGTACACACAATGCTCTGCTTAACTTCATATCAACGCTGTTCATGCAGAAAATTCGAGTTATTGGAAGTGATTAGCGGCAAATTAATGCTTAAGAATTGCAGCAGAATTGAAAAAAGAAGCTCATTGAAGATCGCAAGCTATATTTTTGATTTAATGAGGTGAAAGTTGTGTTTACTAATAAATGAATGATAGTGAATGCCCGTGGAATGAGCCGTGAACTTAAAATATAGGAAACGACTATGAACAGGTAAAGAACGAGAGAAGAAAGAGGAAACTCGAAAAGAAAACAAAATGAGACTTCGGTTAGGAAGGGATGTTTGAATTAATGGTTCGAAACGAGAGGCAAGAAAATGAAGATGAATGTGAACGTGAATGAATGACGTGACTGCCAGTTGTGTGCTCGACTCTTCCTAATCCTAAAAATTTACACCGTTACCGAAATCGAATACGAAGACGAACTTCTTCGCTTATTTATATATTTGACAGTCCTACTCGAAATGTATCAGCTGGTAGATTTAGAATTATACTTCCCGAGCCGCCAGTATGTACGGCAGGGAGTACATCAACACCTTACCAAATCTACTCTATTAGCTTCTCTGATATCTGCAGAAAGGACGACCAGAAGTAACAACCTGTTTTAGTCATTAATTCCTTGTAACGGTGATGCCTTTCGGAGATCGCAGTCGTTGTTTACTGTTATTACAATATTTCAGATTAGTTAATCAGATCTTCTCACCTGGAGCGAGTTCCACCCGAGTAATTTTATCATATTCTTAATGCTACCTGGAGGCTGAAATCTCCACAACTAAAGGAGCCGCTCTACTTTTGGACCATCTCTAAATCTGAGATTAATCCCACTTCATGCGGATCCCAAATCGCGCAGCAGTATTCGAGACTACATCGATAAAGATAAAGTAAGTAATTTCCTTGACTCTAGGTGGGCATCTCCTCAGGGTTCTATTTGTTCCTGTTTGCATTCTATTCGCCTCTCTTATTGCAGATGTTCTTTCGACGATATACTACTAATAAGAGTAACTCCTAGGTATTCATTGTGACGCACGAACTCTAAGATATATCTTAAAATCTGGTACTGTACACTAATAACGTTGGTGGAACGCGTGAAGGACAAACGAGGGAACGCAAAGAACGCAGTTCTTCACATTCAAATCAAGCTGCCAATTTTAGAAATAACTTGCTGCAATGCTTAGGTTGTTCTCTAGGATACTGCTATCATCCTCTGATATGATCTCTCTGCATACGAAAGTATCATCATCAGCAAATAATCTAAACTTGCTCCTTACATTATCCATCAGGTCGTAAATGCAGATGAGAAATAAAAGCGGCCCTATAACACCTTCTTGCGGAACGTCTAATGTAATGCATACTTCAACTGATAAAATTGCGTATAAAATAACTCGCTAAGATCTATTTTGGAGAAAAGATTTTATCCGACCAATAATTCTTCTGGGGGAAGAATACAAGGGAAAAAACAGAAGAGACAAAAGATGACATAAAGAGTGGGCACATGAAACTACCGAAAGGTAGAAAACTTGTGAAGGAATAACTTTTTTGTCGATGGCGTGGACAACTAGCTTTTAAAGTAGATGATGTGGAAGGGTGTCTAGAGACTGTGTCAAGTGCTTTTCTGAAATACCGCCTCTATTTTGAAACTCATAACTGCTTCCTTAGATATGTCATTCATAAAATGGGTTTCATGACTGGACCGAGAACGCCTAAAAGCAAACAATTATTCTCTCGCGATTGAGGAGACTTACAGGAAACCAATAGTTCGAACTCTGGCGATTGCACTTCTTCTCCTAATATCGAAACCTTCGCAATATATAATTTAGCTTCGTTTACGCCGAGATTTATTTGATACTCCTGTGCGTCTTCAAGGACAGCCGCCGACAGCCGTAGCGTACTCAGATAACGCTTTGTCGGCAAATTCAAAAGTAAATATGTTTCAAGTATTCAGCTCGAAATGTTGATTATCGGAAGCCCGGGAGAGGTCCATTCATCATCACCATCATCATCGGTCTTCAATTCATGGATTGTTTTGCAGCCTCTCTCCGTATATGTGGCTGTTGTGCCTACATTTCTGCATAGGAATTGCAATGGACGTCAATTACACTTTGCTGTAATAATTGCAGCCTTCCTTTGCATCATCTTCTCTCAATTTAGCCTTCGATTATAGTTTTCACAATTCCCTCGCTCAATATGATCGATATCTTCGTATTTTCTTCATGGAAGAATATCTTCATCTTTTCCGCATCTATGATCCATATAAGTAAGTATTTATGAACCTTATTATTGTTTTAAGGTTGATTTCTTTGGCAGTTATCAACTGATATGTATTATCAAATGAGCCCTTTGCTTGTCCAATTCTATTTAAAACATATCTCCTGCTCCGCTCATCCTTAGTTACCACCAGGTAGGTGAACTCTTCCGCTTCCTCTGTCCATTTAATGATTCGTTTGCAATTTCCTGTCCACATTTGCTTCGTGGAATAACTTTAGTTTGTCTAATATTTATCTTTAAATTACATTCTTTGCACAGGGTGTCCTCCATTATTTGTTACTGCACACTCAACTCTCGTTCATTTTCAGCAGTCGTCCGCAAAGCGTATCATAATTAATTCATATTAAAGATTAATTTTGAGATGGAGTTGGAAATTTTATCGACAATTCATTTCTTGAGTATTTCTGAGGGTGGAAATATCGTTTAATTTTGAATATCCGAGCAAGTATTAGTATATTTTTTCATCGTCCATTGCCATTGACTTTCCTTTCGCACAAAATCTGTTATCACAATTTTATTGCTATTAGCTTCTTATTAATCTCTTCATACGTACTGCACTGTGATTACATGATCAGTCATCTTCCTTAACTTTCAGAATCTGCAAAAACAGGCTTTTCATGACTCGAAGATGGTTTACTGCACCCATAAACATCGGAATTTCAGCAAGCAATCCGCTTGTAGAGGAATAAAAGTGTAAAAATGGTTTTCGGGATTTCCTGGGTGAACATAGTGATAATGACGAGGTAATAATAAATGAAGGGGTGCAGTGAAAGGGGATGAAAGGGGCGAGTGGAGTGGGAATTAAAACGTAGGGGCTGAGAGAGGATTTTAGCGGGCTCTTCGCCACGATCAATCAACGTCGCAATAAATCAATCACTGGCGTCCCCTTTTTCAACTTCACCTACGGAATGCTCTTGCGCACATGTACAAGCACTGCATCGCGGTTAACACACCACTTCAAAACCCGCACACCCGATGTGTACACTTTTTGGGATTATTAAAAAGTTGGGTTTTGTGAAGCGCGTTTCAGCTCTCATACATGGGAGAATGTTCATTCGACCATTCCGATGCGGCGTAAGAAGATGCGTTTCCACAAAATGTTGAACGAAAAGATAATTGAAAGTTACGTAAACGCTTCTGGCACAGGTTATAAGTCTTTGATTAGAAGCAAATCACAGTGGTACCTCGACTTACGAACTTAATTCGTTCCAGAACGGAGTTCGTGTCTCAAAAGGTTCGCATCTCGAAACCCAGTTTTCCGTTGTATCTGAGGGTAAATAATTAATCCGTTCTGTCTTGGAAATTTTGAATGAAAACGTCGTTTAAACATGTTGCAATATGATCCCTGAGGGACGAGAGAAAAACGAATTCGGCCGTAATCATTTAAATCATTTTGGTGCACGTAATTAATACAAATATAATCTTCCAGCAATTATGAAAATATGTAGTAAGAAAGGACTTTCCCTTGACAATGTATCTCTATTGTCGATTTCTCTATCACTGACAGAATTTTTTCTCCTGAAAATGCCAAGGAAAAGCGTAACCGTAGCTCAAAGTTACGTGTGTGAAATCCAATCGGATTCTAAACAATGAGACAACCGATCATTTCAGGGATATTTCCTTCCTAAATTCCCGCACATTGGTAGAATAATCGGCTTAAATGTTGCGCATAAAATGAGCAAGAGATAAGCCTAGCGCGAGTAGCAAATATCTCGGAGGGACCCCTTTCTCTAAGAGCTATCTCCGTAGCTTATTCATCTTTATCAAAAGAAAATCTCATAGGAATCACATTATCTGTTTTTGGTTTTTTACAATAACAGAGAAAGATTATGGCGATGCACCTAAATGTTGTCAAATTTTGTAAATAGTTGTAAATTCTGTCAAATTAGACAGAAATTACATCAAGGAGAGGTTTATTGCGTGGTCATCTACGTACATACTACAGTTCTCGGGATTATAAAAGCACAACGGTTCGTATGTCGAAATTAAGTTCGTTTCTTGAGGTCATAATGGAGTACGAAAAAGTTCGTACGTCGATAAGCTCGTATGTTGAGCAGTTTGTAAGTCGAGATACCACTGTAGTATACCACTGTAGATTGCAACGGCTAAATAAATTCGGAGAAATCACGTTAGTGAAAAAATGAAAACCATACAGCCTCCGTGCTACATCCGCGTAAAACACGGGAGAACAAAACTTTTTTTAAACCCAATATTTCTACTAAGGATACAACATAGTAATTAATACATGAAGGAGTGTCGCTTCTATTTGACTTTGAAATATTTAACTGTATATCACAAACTGCTCTTTATCGAAAGAAAAGTCTTACAATTAAGAAAGACTCGCTGAACTTCTGTAGAATCTTCTCGAAGAAAATGCACTAAAGAAGGTCGTCCGTGTTCTTTTCTTACCCACTTTGTGCTATCTTGTCTTTGATTCCTCCCTTCAAATGCCTCCTTCAAATGCTTTCCTTCTGCAATCTCAATATCTGACCAACACCTTTCCTCTTCTCTACGCCACTTCACCTCCTTCATTTCTTTTCCCATCGACCCAAATCCTACGCAATACCCACATCTCAAACGCCTCCAACATTTTCACGCCCTTTCTTTCGCACTCATTTAGCGAACTAAGGTTTTTCCCAACTATTTCCAATTATCTCATTGCGCAGGAGGTAAATTCGATTCCATTTTCTTCCAAAGTCAGAGAACTTTCAGGCTCAGTTCAGCTCATGAAAGCGTTTGAATTCAGCGCGGATACGCACTGCCTTCGCTGATTTACTTTCGTTACTTGATGTAAAATTCCGTGTATTTCTATTGAGAAGACTTTCTTTGGTGACCTTGCTTCTATTTCCTATCAACGTATTTAAATATACCCTCTGTCAGTCAGAAGCGCTTCTTGGAGACTGATGTTCAACATCAGAATATCCGAGGGAACTTTTATATTGTATCCTATCTGAATCTTCATGTGTATCATTGTTATTAATTCTGCTGTTAGTATTCTATTTAGGCCCATTTCAACCTTCATCAAGAGACACTTTATACATGATAACTCAGGAGAAAACGATAAATCACGAAGAAGAAGGCCAGGAATAAGAATGATATAAGACAAGGGAGCGTCAGTGTTTCATTTAAAGCATTTAAAGTAATCACTTTCGAGTGAAGAACACAGAAAGGACTTAGTCGATTCGTTGCTAAGATACAGAAAAATAACTTCGTAAAATTCACATAACGATTCAATTGGCACTTTGATAGATAGGCGATAGAAAGATTTACATTAAATAGAAAAAGATTGTCCCATAAATAGATCAATGAGCACACTGGACACAATAGAGTATTTGTCACTTTGCGAAAATGTTGATTTTTAACTGTTTCGTCCACCTTTTCATTACATCGCTTAGTCATTTCGCAACTCCACCAATTTGAGAGGTGCGTGGAGAGGTCACGGAATTGCTCGAGTTATGAAAACCTTTCGTAGATCTCTCACAAATGGATGTGCGGATTGGAAGAAGGGGTTGTGCAAAATCACATGTTCTAATTCGGAGAGAAGGAGAGAGGGGGCGAAATTGAATCTGTGGTAACTCTTTTGGGAGCATCGCTAATGGAAGTGGCTTTTGCGGGGAACAAAGGCTCTACTTCGATTAATCCACACGAGGAAACGAAATTAAACTTAAAGCACTCATAACGGAATGGGCAAGAAGTTTACTTTGCACACTGAGGGGTGCGATTTAAACCAAAGGATAAACAGATGTGAAAAATAGCGGCACAACTGGGACTCGAACCCAAGTCTCCCACTTTCCGGGCAGATACTTAGAGTACCTGCCCCTCGAAAATTCCCTTTTTTGATGTTGGTATCACTGTTAAGGTGTTCATTGGGCGTCGTTTATTATTATTGAGTAAATGTGTACGAAAATATTGAAAAAAACTAAAAATGTTTACGTTGTATTTTGTAAATTTGGCAACACTCCTTATAATACATACTTTTCTTTTACCGAAATAGACGAGGTTCTTCAATTTTAATTATGAGGCTATAAAACTAAGACATTAAAAAATATGTAAATATCTTTGTTTTATTTGGAAAAATACCTGGTCTGGGATGATATTCACTCCACGCGATTAATTTAAGGTTAATAATGGCGAATGCGACGATAGCAAGCAAAATATAAGATGTGTGAAAGTAGTGCTCTGAACGCGATCTGGTGGTATAAATGAGAACGGCGTTTGCCTCTTTCCTATTATTGAAATGCGGTCACGCAATTAGTCATTCAAAAGTACCACTTCTTTCGCATCTGGGATATTTAAATTAACCATCGATCGACTTGCGAAGTTGTTGCTAAGTAAATAATAATGAAAAGTCTTTTTAAATTCACCGCATAGACATCATTTCCCTCTCCTAGCTCTTCACAGCTAATGGAAGAGGGGATAAGGTCCCAACTGGCCTGCGGTTGGGGCCTCATCCCCTGAATACTTTGGAGACAGAAATGCTTATTTACATCGACAAGTTGTTCAAAACTAAAATTATCGGAAAAAGATAAAATGAAGGACGATTTTGCATTTTAAGGTGTTCACCTATGAAAAATCTGAGAATAACTATATGTTCTGGGAAGATGGTTCCATGGCTAGAGCAGTAGCCCGGATAGCGGAAGACAGATAGGGACAGATAGGCGTAGATGGGCATAGATGGGCATAGATGGGCATGATACTTTACAATGTAATTTATTATGTAAAATTACTCAACCAATATAAAACTTTCTTGAAGGGTAAAAACCGGAAAATTTTTCTGAAAGTTTATTAGCACTGTCTTATTGAGGCCCTGGAATATGGATGAGGCCCTCAGCTAGTTTTAGCCTAATTATAAATCCGCCCCTGCACACAGATTAGAACACGACACAGAAACTGAGAAATGAAAAGGGCACAAACGAAGAAAAAGGAGCTAATCCTATAACTTTAGCTATTGCGTTAAAGGCAACTGACAATTGAGTCAACTACCTTCAGCCGAATACGCCGAAGATGACACTGAAGTGAATAGCCATAAATGAATATCTACATTAATTGTAAACTCTAAGAGGAATCATTCGATTGGTGAAAACTTGATAATTATTGTGCGGTAGAAAAAGAAAACTAAGAAGCCGGGACTCGAACCAGGGTCTCCTACTTTCCAGGCGACTGCTCTAACCAAATAAGCTAGAACAATACCAAAATTACCGGCCTCTTCACAATTGGTCCCAACATAATAAGATATCTCAAGCCCGACCGGAGCCCGAAGTTATGTCAAAATATCTTTAGTAACATTCAAGCCGCTATAGAGATAAGAGAAACTAAAATATGCCGGTAAATTCTATTAGCAAAAGGAAAATGTTTTAAAGGATAGCCTTAATTTTAATCCAAATCATATTTACTCGATTTACCACCGTGATTTTCGTGTTACTGATCACTATCTTCTCTGATCCTTTATAGAACAAAGAAGACTTTGTGCATATTGTGTGATCATTGCGTCGCAAATTTAAAAGATCTCCGTCCCTGTGCAAGAACCAAAAACGCTGTTTCATTCCTCATCCATTCCTCAGCGAGGAATTATTTCTTTCCCAAGTTATCGTCTGGCCCTAACCTAATGAACCACCAGCTTCACCCTGTCCATGCAGACCTCCAGAAGTGGTTGGTTGGTTTAGAGTTCGAATTCCACTCTTCACTCTCATTTCTTCATTTTGAATCATAGAATTTGAACCATACATATTTCATAGCAAGTTATTATGAACGAAAAACAATAGGCTATAAAAATATCCAACATTATATTAAGAATGTCACTTGGATTGCAACGGAAAATCAAAAGTAGGAAATGGCACACAAGATGAAACATTTATTTGCAGAGAACGTATAACCCCTCCATTTTGTTGTACTAAACGGAAAATATTTTATAAATCGCCTCAATATACGTAAGATTGAGGATTTGAAGAAGGGTTTAATATAAGAAAAGACTTGGTAGTCTCAATATCGCCAGAATAAGGTCGTATTGTAATTATTTTCTTATTGCGATTGTTTTAACGATGGAGGGTAACAGCGTAATTTATAATTGGTAGTTTAGTAACTTTTGTTTTCTTAAGAGTCACATCCACTACCCTTCTCTAGGATAGCAACTTACACTTATGTGCTGCTATACAGCAAAATTTTACGTTAAAAGAAGTGTTTTAGTCAATCGAATAAAAAAGGCCAACAAACGACGAGAGGAAAAGAAACAATACTATGAAGAAGAAAATTGTTACTCTGATGGGAGATGCAGAAGTTTCACAATGTCTCCCAACGGGTTATCTACGGAGCGACCTTTAGGGGAAAAGAAGCAAGGAACGACATTAAGCTATCATAGCTGTGAAGACTTGCCGTAGGGTGCAGCACTGCTCCTGATGCGGGGCTTATCCGATATGATTCAGTCGAAAGTAAGAAATATAGCGCAGTCGAAACGGAAAGAAAGAAGTAAATCTCATTAAATTCCATCAGTGAAATTTGAAACGATATCTCCGTTAGGAGACAACATACTCGACCCAAGGTCCCTTTGCAGAGGCAAATGTGCAATATGCGAGTGTATTTTAACTGAGCAAAATCCAATTCTTTGCTATCGAATTTTTAGGTATTTATGAAATAGAAATATGGGAGGATTTCCCTTCATAACGTCTGATATTTTAAGTTTTTGGAATTGCTACGAGTTGGAAGCATTTAATTGCCTACAGCGATAGTGCTCTCGATATGCGTTGGACCAAATCCGTCTATAACGAGTCCTTCCTTCTTTAGGATGCTGAAATAGGGGAGTGGGTAGAGACGTGTTTCTGCCTGCGAGATCCATAGAGTAAGCTTACTTCCTGCCGGTGCGACTGTGAACCACCCCTCACCTACACCATTAATGTGACCCCTGTAATTCAGAGAAAAAGTTACTCTTCTATTAAAGATCATCTCTCAATGTACAATTCTCCAACAAGTTATTGTCAGAACAGTAAGGGGAAAATATCGCCTCTCCTTTCTTGTAAAATTTGTGATCGCCAGAATATGACAGAAAGGCAATATGCTTAAATGACGTGGAGCTTTGAGAAAAACTGCCAGAGAAGTGATTACTTTAATGCACTTAAAACTACAAAATAGAATACTCCTGGTTTTGTATAAAGTACTGCAAGTGTGATCAGAAACTCACCACTTATCTACATTCGAATTGACCTTCAGGTGAGACTACCACACTTTCGAATGCAGATTATAATTGTAGGAAGGTAAATAATGGTACCGAAACTCTGATTTCGATAAAATTTAGTATAGTGAATGTATTCTATATATTCCATCCATACTCAAGATCGCTCGTCCTAAAAGAGGTATCAGTCGATCGACGTTCGACGACGAAAATCGAGGTTTCATTAGAAATTAGTTGGTGTCACAAGGCAACGTAAACGAAGATTTAAAAAATGTTGCACATTTGAATAGTTTATAACTTTTAAAATCGCATACCACACGATCTGTTTGGTCTGGGCTCCCATACTGCTGCGACGATCGCAAATAGGGGTCCGAATCCGAACGAGGGTCCGGATTAGGACACCAACCTTCCTAGTGGCTGACTACCCAGAAGACTATCACTAACGCGACCGATATTTCCAGATAATTTCAAATAAAGTAGATAGAGTCTATTATTTTCTAATTGTGCGTTGTTTGCTTGTACCATAGTACTTGCTAAAGGTACTAAATGTTCGATTTACAGACAATTCCGGTTAATTGGGACACCGTTTATTGAGAAAGCCACTCATTTTGGCTAAATCTGGAGGAACGGAAACCAAACCACTAAGCTAATAGATAATTTCATCGCAGATTGAGACAGCATTCCGCTTAATCGGGACACAATCTATTAGTCAGTCATCCATCATCTATTGTTATGTTTCGTGTATTTACGTGAGACAAATTTTGGCGTGTTGACTCATATTTTAGCGCTAATAAAGTTCAATTATTGCGGGTATTTATTTTCATAGCGCGTTTCATACATCAGAAATTCAGTTTTGTGAGTATTACTTTATTACCTTCTTCGATGGCGGTGTGGATGGCACTCTAACACCAAAGTCACGGGTTCGGCAAGTCGGATCTCTCTAGTTAGGGAATCGATTCTTTTGGTATTAATAAAATGGTTTTTAAAATATTAAAATGAATATCATTGGAGTCTTCCTCTTTCCATTACAAAAATGATTACAGTAATATACCCTTCAAAATGTCTGTCGAAAAAAGGTATACTTCACGATTCGGTTTTCAGGGCCTTCAAATCAAAATCAATAAGAAAATCCATCGCAAACTAAAACAATTCACTGGAGCGCATTATAGAGGAGGTCTGATATTTACTTCTTTGATAAGCGTTTTGCTTTCTAATGCTACGAATTTAATCTTATTGGTGGACTGTACTTTTATAAGCCGCTAGATGACAGCAAAATTACATTTCCCGCCAATTTAGGATACGTCAATGCTACCTATATAAGTTCCTATGTTCCTGTAACATTTATTCGCATAATGTGTACCTGACTACGAATCTGCTGCCTTATAGAAAGGCATGCATTTATATTCACGTGATGTTCGCTTATATTCTGTCTTCGGCCTTTCCATAGTATAACTTTCCTATCGCGTCCCCCTAAGACTTTGTCCGCCCTGGGCGCTTTTCCATTGCTAACCCCTCCTCACTACTGCCCTGAAAAAAAAAAATATATATATATATTTTAAACTTACTTTTTAGAATAGATAACAAGTTTATATGATCGATTCAATTACTCATATCCTTTACCCAATTACGTCAAACGAAAAGTTACACTCCTATTATAAGTAAAAGTACAACTACGACGGGTATGTTTATTCACATAGATAAGAGAACAGTTTCGTCCATCGATTCAATGGCATTCCGTGAAGATGAAATAGAGTTCTGTAACTTGACTGCTGAAACCAAGCGGAAGCGACGGCAGCGCCTCTTTGAAAGTCATCGAATCAAATGAAGAGCGAAACAGCGTTTGTCTTTGAAAGTGTCCGAAGACACCTTTGGAGGAGAGATACAAATGGGACCCAAAGACAATCTTCATTCATCTTCATTAGAAGGGCATCGCAAGGAAAAAATTTAATGGAATTTAGGAAGAGATTGTGCCAAGGAATGGAGAAAAGGCGCAGTGATTTGTTTCCTTTCACGTCCACTCTTAGGATCTTCCAAATCTATTGATATTTATAAAACATAAATGTTCTATAAATATCAATAAACAGTTCTACTTTTTTGTAAGTTGGTTCATACGATTTACTTATAACAAACATACTCATGTAATTGAAAAACGTGACAAAAATAAGACTTAAAAAGGGAATAATACAAAATACAAGTAAGGTAAAACTTTCTTCGCATAACAACAAGCAGTGGCGTAGTCATGGGAGAGTTGGTGGAGTACGGAATCCACTTGTTAGACGCTGATTAATGGCTAATCCTAATTAATGATATCTAATTAAGTATTAGGGGACTTCTACTTTCTCATTAGTTGTTCCCTGCCATTTGTTTATAGCAATTGAAGCTTCAGTCATTTTAGAGATTTGCCTCATCTTAAAAGTAACTATCTCCACCTTGCCACAGATTTTATATGGACTTATATTCTAAATGTTTTTTACGGAAAAATGCATGAACCAGGATTCAATAATCCTTTAGTACTTGGTGCGATTTTTAGGACCATTTTTAAATTAATTATAATAAAAGTATTAACACCTTCAAAGAGATGAAACATTATTCCTATGGAAGAATGTTTAAATCACCTGGATTCGTACCCAGGATACTTTTAAAAAATGAGACGAATTTTGATGAGCAATTAGATCCTCTAACGAATCCCATAATGTCAATACTGCTGTCTTATCGACAAGAAAAGCATATTATTTATCGAATTCGTTCCTCAATGAATTTATTTTAAGAGTCACCGATGGATAAATACAGAACAACCCGTTTAAGGACTTTGGCTTCATACGTGTTTTTCTTCTGATCCCCATCCCTATCGCGCGAAATACATGGCAAAAATAGAGCTTAAGACGCTCTACCATCCACTTATAAAATGGATTTTCCTATGGCTAAATTCACTGCTACTCCCTTTAGCAGATCGTCCACCTCATCATTAGAGTGGCCGAAATCCTTCTCCATCCTCGTCTTCGTCTCTCCTCTTCTGCCTCTCCTCGATGACTGAATCAATGATAAGAATATTATATAATAAATGATAAGAATATAATAAGGTATCGCGAAACAAATACCTCTTCAATGAAAAGGGTTTCGGTGACTTGGCACGATAAGGCTTTCATCTTCATCGGTAGGAGCCGATTCTAGCACTGAGATTGAGAGGGACATTCCATCAGTCTCTTAGGGAAGAACTTAAGATAAAATGCTGCTTGGCGGTGTCCAATAACAGCAAACACAAGTTACAAACATATCAAATCAACCGGAGTTACGCCGAAGTGTTTTGTGCGCCCTTCAGCGTAGTCTTGAAAATATCGCATATCATATCGTATATTTTGATGAGCTCTAACCGTTTTAGTCGAACAAGTAGTCATTCATGTGTAATAGTGCATCTGAAACAAAATTGCTTTTTTGTACAGTGAAAATGGCGAAAATGAAGCGATGAAAAAGGAATATCTCTTTGCTCTAAAAGTTGACCGTTTTTAAGTATGGCTTCAATAGTATGACGAGAATACACCAATCAATCGATCAACTAACTAACCAAGAATCAAACCGATCTATCACACCATTCTCTCTAGTGATCCCATCTTCATCTGTCGCTAAATTAAGTAAATTAAGGAAATAACTTTTCGTTTTACAGTTGAAAGCACGTTTTTAAAAATTAACACCCAAAGAGAGTTCGCTGCTCTTTTTCGACGTGCAAGAAATAAAAACGTTTTACATCCGCTGAAAACGCCATCAAGTTATATCGCGGATTCTCAATCGATCCTCTAAAAAGCGTCTGTAGATGTTTTTAATGTAAACACACCCTGTTGATTATTACATTACAGTAGTTGTTTATGGCTTTTGTCATATGTTTATAATTCTTAAACCTTTAGGTACTGAAAATTAATAAAAAATAACTTCTTTCAAAAAAAATAATTTACTGAAATATTAATTATAACAAACTTAATTATTATTTGACTTCGTATTCTTTAACAAAAACAGTGATCTGCATAATAATAATCCCAAATTGGTAAAGGAGCAGAATATAAAGACCACCAAACCAAAGGAGGTAACAAGATCAAAAGTAATCTCCAATTAAGTAATCTGTCTTTCTGTACCTCAAGTAGAGTCAGTGCGTGCTTTTAAATTAATCAATTAATTAATCGCAAAAATACGTTACTTTTTCATTTATTTCCATTGTAGTAAATTAGAAAAAGGTGTGTATTTCAAGTATATGCTTCTTTCCGTTGAGACAATGTCCATTACTCAAGTACACATATTTTTTTGTCTTCCTCAAAGAAAAAAATGCGTTTACATGGGGAGGGAAAACATTAGAGTTTTCTCTCATGATTTGGGTCAGTTTTAGTTACGCTTACGAATCCGCGATAGCATAAGCCCGCAGGGAATCCCCACCCGTCATTACTGAGCACTAACGTAGCATTAACATTAACAGTAGACATAAATATGTATACCTTGTCAGGGGATGAATAAATTGTTTGGAAATATACTTCTACACGAACAGAATGAATGGAAAAACCAATACTAAAACCAAAAGTCCCTCACACCATAATCTTGGAGATTCTTTTAAATGGTTCAAATATTCAAAAATGTCGATTGCAACAGTAAATCAATATCAATTGCTTTGGCCTTCGTTAGCTTCTCTTTCTCAAACTTCAAATTATGTGTATCCTAGAAACTGTTACCTTATTGCGTCTTTATGTTCATAAAATTGCATAATCGAATAGAGAATAACTGCAGTTTCCAATAAAATGCTGTTTTGTATCAGATAGAAAAGCGAATACAAAAACAATATGTTTAAATATTCTCATTAACAAACGCCACAGAGAATTCGCAGGATATTTCGTAAATACGTATGTTTCCATTTTTTGTAGTTTTGATAAAAATTATCCCCCCTCCCGCTCATAGACAAATCCTAGCAACGGTATACGTATGTAAACACACACATACATCGGTCCTTAGGTCTTCTTCTTGGCCTTGAACTGATGCCTCGGTTTGTTACGGTACGCAGAGTAATTCCTGTTCCAGAATTCTATCATCTATCGTATGACCTCTATT
The DNA here is from genome assembly GCA_000376725.2 of Ladona fulva. NCBI lineage: Eukaryota > Metazoa > Arthropoda > Insecta > Odonata > Libellulidae > Ladona > Ladona fulva. The sequence continues at coordinate 547,640 of KZ308452.1, forward strand.
GTATTTATTATGCGCCTCCCGCTTATTCCCAATCTTTGCCTTTCCCAACAACTACATTCCAATATGCCATTCCAATTAAGTTATACTTACCTTTTACCCAACGATTCACCTCTTCTATTCGTTCATCTACCTATAGCTCATCCTCATTTTGGTCACATGAACTATCACAGCATTTACTGGTTCAGCCTTTCCTTCCTCTGCCATTACTCAATTGCTCATTGCCTTTGTCACGGCTCAATCACGGATTCTCCTGCTCTCTTATCTAATACCAATGCTATTTCCTCTAGCTGCTCCTCCAATTCACCTCTACTCCAACCTCGCGAGTGTTCCCCTCAGATCACTCCGGAAATCTCTCCCATCTTTCCAGTGCATGTACCACGCATGCCTCTAGTGTAACCTCTTCATTTCTACGTTTTCCAATTTCCCTTTCCCAAGTATTGTCATAAGAATACCCCTTTGTAATTCGGTAGATACGGAATCCTTAAAAGAGAACAAGGAACACTCCAATCACAGCCACGAATTTCCTCCTACTGAAGTCTCCCGTGTATGCTGATCATTACATCGGCACACCATGATTATGGGTTGCATAAGTAGAGAAATTGTTCACACTCGCCTTTGCAGCCACCGCACTGGTATCAGTCGGCCTATGAATATCTGGAGACAAAGATGCGCTCGGATTTCTATGGTGTTCATATTCTCCGTTATTATTTACGGGAAGATGAAAGGGGGCGCCTCCGAATGATTTTGCATGAGGGCACATGCCCACCAGGCACAATCCCAGTCAGTCTAGGAACACGCGAACCACTGCGACAAACCAGGGCGCCAGGGTTCCAGGAAAGGGCGTCATTCGACTGAGTGAAATGTGATTCATTACTAAGCGTCGGAGATGCGGAGTGAAGCAAATGTAAGCGATAGATAATCGAGTGACGATAATTCAGATGCCTGGCATTTACGGGTACGAAATATTTACTCCATATTTTACTCAAATATCTAAAAGAAATGATTGTGCATATTTATGATCCATCGGCAATGCTACAATCTATATGCCATACCACTCATTTCACGTCCTGACCCTTTGGTCTTAAGCAATGACAATCCCGTTCGCTGGACTTCCTTTAAGACGGTATCTTCAATTCGGAGCTCCTAAAAAAACGGCTTTTCTAAATTTATCCGAGGAGCCAAAGAACGCAGGGGAAGTCCAAACTTTTCTTCGGAAGTTACGATAAATTTATGGCATCTTCGGAACTGTTAGGCCGATTGCCAGTGGTAATAGGGATGCTGTATGGAGTGGATCCCCGTAGCAAACAAACGCTCCCTCTGTTATTTCGAGATCCGTATCGTATTCTGGAGCGAAAAATACACCTTCTTTCCTCAGTTTATTTATCGGAATCGCATCGAGAGTGGTTGAACTCGATACTACATTTAGTTGGCGATTATGGAATGGCGAAAGCGGTTCTTCGTCAAAGGAAATGAACAAAAGAAATTAATGGAATCGCTATATTAATTAGGATTATGCGCAGGAAATGTGAAACATTCTAGCAATAATGAGACATAAAGAAAAGAGGAAAAGCATACTTGAAACTCAATGTTGGTAACAGTTGAATCTTCTTCACATAGAAAGCAATGGAGAGCAGAAGTTCTGTTTGGCCAGATACCTGATTAATCGCCGTTAGTACATGGGTATGTAAATATCATCAAACTTACAAGTGTTCAAATACATGTTTACAATTTTTACTGTTATTGCGAGTCTACGCAGCCGAGTATGATGCTCCCAAATCTAACATTCTCTCACAGTGCTTACAATTGAAATTTCTTTCTTACTCCTTACCTGATGATGGCCTCTGAGCCGAAACCCGTCGGACAATAAACCTAAGTGTGGAAATTCACAAAGTTCTTACTTTGTCAATTGAAACTTCCTTTAAAGAGCCGTGGACAGGAAAATATATATACGGCACGGAACCCAAACTCTGAAGGCACTGTCGGACCTCTACTCTTCCTGATTTATACAAATGACCTGACCAATGAGATTAACAGCAATGTGAGGGTATTTGCGGATGGCTCGGCAAAATATAGAGATATATCAATGGGCGAAGGCAGCATTTAATTATCAAACGATTTAGTTAATATTCAAAGACGTGCGAAAAATGACTACGAGATCTCAATATAAATAAATAGTCTGTTGTAAACTTCTTCGAAAGGAAACAATTGCGTCAGAACCAACCGCACAAAATTAGAGGAAGGAATGTAAATGTAGTCGACTCAGTTGAATATCACTCTTACAAATAACTTAAACTGGAGCACACATATTCAATAAATCAGCAGTAAAGTAACAAAAAAGCTCGGTTTTCTAAACGGTTTTGAAGGTAGATGCAATGAAAAGGTTAGAGAGCGACGTTACCTTAGTCAGGCCCCATCTTGAATATGCGGCGAGTATATGGGACCAAGCGGATGAAACGTATACTCACAAACTCGGGAAAGTGCAGCGCAAGGCAACACATTTTGCTAAAAAGTCCTACGAGTACGATAGAAAAGCAAAAGTAATATAATTGCTCTCAGACACAGATTGGAAATCCTTGAAAGAACGGAGATTAGGCCACGATTGCTTGATAAATTCAGAGTAGGTATATTTTTGGGAGACGCAATTAATATTATGTGACCTCCTTCTGCTACTTCGGCCGATCCGAGCGTAAAATTAGAGAAATAGATGCGAGGACAAGTAGTTTTAGGGACTCATTCCTTCCGCGAATTTAGTACAAAGAATCCTTAATTTATTTATGTATTACATGTGATGGCTTCGAATAGGCTTAATGCTGGGTGGCAGTCCTATTCAAGGGGCAATGTTAAAGATAAATATTCCTGCCTCTTATTCGCGCTAGTAGGGATAACCCCTCCAAAAACCTCCTGAACTCAGTACGTCATACAATGTAATGCAATAAATCGAGGTTATACAAGGTATAATACAAGGTTATTAATAATATATCAGGATATTTACAATATCAATATTATGCATTGTAATATAATAAGAGGTCAATCTAATTATAGTATGATATCATCATTAATATATTTAACGAACTAGAGGCAGCATCACATTTTCTCAGTTGACAAAATCATATAAATGTTATTTATAAAAACATTGCAGGAAGGGGGAAATGGTTTGAAAACTTCTCCGCGTAAATTGTTCAATTCCGATATTCCCCCATTCAGAAATGAATATTTATTAATATTTGTCCTATGCTTATGTGTGGAAACTTTGTATTTAGAAGAAGAAATTTAAATCCACTTTTAAATTGTAATTCAGAACAGATCAATCGTATATGAGCGAGTTAAGTAAATTTACTTCCAAATACTCTTTGTGGAGTTACCTGAATCGACCTCTTATAACACCCATAAAGCTCTTATAGCACGCAAATCCTCTTCCGCGAGTGATTGGAAATCTCGCAAGATATAATAACCGCAGACCGCCGAAGTGGATGCAGCGTTAGAAGGGGAGAACTTCCCTTAATATAGTTCATTCCCACTCTTTAATGATAGAGCACATCATTGTCAGAGTCATGGGAAAACAGTCGCAAGGACTTAAAGGATTGCCGGTTTTGTGAAAATGGCGGTGTCATTGAGCATTTAAAAACCAATAAACACTAACAAATAAGTGAAAATAATGATTCTTCGACGAAATATAAGTTGGATACTCTAAAAAAGGAAAATAGAGTTTTTGTGGTGAAGCCATCGAAGCAATGGATCCTAATCAAAATCTGAAAAAGTGAAACAGGAAAAATCGTGCTCAGAACATAAATTACTTTGAAACTGTGTTAGAATTTGTGTTAAGGAGCATAAAAAATCCTATAAAGTACTGTTTGGTTACAGTTTCTTTTTCCATTCGCACATAAAACGGCGATGAGTGAATTTTGGGCGATTTTTAGAGTTTAAATTGAGTGAGAAGTGTTGATTTGCATTTATAATTGAAGAGCCAGACACTGTCAGCTGTAAGCACAATTTGAAGCACAAAATCCATGTTAAATGCCCTTCAGCGGATATCTGTGGAAGAAAGAATTTTACGGCACTTTTTACAATTAGTCCACAAAATGTTGTAGAAAAGAGTGCAAAGTTGTTTATATAAAGACTTAACAATTATAATAGCAACTATAATTATGTTGAAAGACAAATTTTCAATTTAAGAACTGAGAATCATACAACAAAATGCTGTTATAAGTCATTAATGGTTTGAGATTATTCAGTGGTCTTCTTGAATGAGTCCGTAGAATTGACAACTTTCAGAAGGAAATGTGTAAATATTGAAATAAAATGAGGAAACGATGGAAATGTATTGGAAAATAAGCTGACCAGCTTTTTAGTTTTTTATTTTGTTTGGATCTTATGTTGTTGTTCCTTTTTTATATCTCTTCTTTGTTTGTCTGTAAGTTTGTAATTTTTTGTTTCAATTGGATTGTTTGTAATAGTAAATATTAGAACAAATAACTACTACTACTACAACTCTACCACGATTAGTATCCACCACATCATTAGCAAATCACCACAAAACATTCGACATTCAAATTAACCAAATTGGTTTCAGAATTCACATTCGAGCTATTTCAAGTTAAGCTGAGAAACGTGGACTATTTTGAAAAGTGTGCATCCACCGTGTGGAAAGCTATAGATAATAATAATTGATGATTCTATACGTCAAACAGAATCACTTTTAGAAACTCGATATATTTACACAATTATGAGTCTGGTATAAGGGCTTTCACCGCGAGACGATTCAATGGTTTTCGGGAATACGCTGTGGTTTTCAATGCAAATGAGGACGTTTCGCCAACGACGCATCGTTGCTGGTTTCTTCAGGTACGAAGTGAGAAGGTGACTTCATGGCGACGAAAGCATCGACGGCGAAACTTCGTCATTTGTATGGAAAACCATTGGTATTCCCGAACTTCATCACATAATGGAACCTGTTCTGCGGTTTCCACTCTTTTCTTGTGTAAGTATTTGATAAATACAATATTACTCCCGTATTTTAATTTTATTACGTTTTCGTCCTTCTCAATATCAACTCGTAAGCGGTAAACTCAAATACCTCCGTCGAAACAATTCTTCCATTTTTTATTTTAAATATAAAAACAAATTAGTGAATCTTATGCATGTTTATTGGTGCGAGTTCCGTTTTTCGCATAGTGGTTAGCCCACCGCTGGCCTAGACCATCGTCTGCTCTATGATCGTGAAATTTCCAAATAAACTGAAGCAAAGAGGAAGGCGGTCCAGATTCGTGGAAGGAGAGATCAAGTCACATGAAGGGCACTTAAGGAGACCGGCGCCCGTCTCCATCACAACTGCCCTCTCGTAAACAAGCGCGTGGGTCTGAGAATTACGGCGTCGGCCTGCAGATGGCAGCACGGAAAAAATGAAAAGCGGTCGGCGTCGCGTGATTAGTGACTTCCAATTGTGCAAGAAAAGATACCTTCCGACGGTACATTCCTGGAATTTCTATACACCACGGAGATCTCCGCTTGATATTTCAATCTGGAGAACGCCCGGAAAGACTAAATTGTCAAACAAAAGTCCAAATTCACTTTCTCTCGTTCATTACAAGCATACGTATTACTTTCCTTCCAAAGTTATCTGCCACGTTCATTCAAAACATTCCTCCATACTTTATCGCATACACCCATTGATGTATCTCCATTTATTCTTTAAGAAACGCGCATCTTTTTAGCATCCTTTCTATAGTCGCATTTTTCTCGGTTCCTGTCTATTTTTAGCTTTAAAAATAACTTCTCAGTCTTAATACAAATAATATCAGTCTTGGCAACTTACAAACGCCAATTCAACACGCGAAAGAGCCGACGAGTCAGAGGAATGTAACGGGGATATTTCCCTGGAAAAAGAGTTCTACTCGCAAAGTAAAAAATTATCCCTAAAGCAAACTAACAGTGAGGTAGAGTTCACACAGAAAATGCCAATTCATTGTTCTTTTTGAAGATATCTTGAGCAAAGTACTTTAAACTGCACACCGTTTTCCCTTCCGCTTAAAATTTTATTTCGCAACAATTTGATGATACCAAAGTCCGAAAAATACGCACAATTTGATAGTTTTATTGCCTCATTGAATAATCGCAAATACGTCCAATTGGAACACAAATCATTCGCAAAATAGAGGAAAGAGACGCGATCATCGGAATTCGCTCGACATTCGCATCTTCCAGTCAATGTGAGCCTCGACATCTTCGTACTTTCTGTGCTTCGACAGCTGAGGTTCGAACCCGGCTTTCACGACGGGCGAACACGCTACTCACTTGGCTTTCCGGAGTGCCGCGGTTGAAATCGCCGAGAGCAGCTTCTTGCTTTCTACTCACAAAAGGCGCCTAGAGTGTCTCCAAAGCGATCGCAACTCCGAATCAATGATGCTGGCGTATTAACTCGACTTAACCGGCGGATTTGTTAGCGATTTTTAGATATGAATTTCATTTTCGGGTCGGTCGAAGTCCGGAAATCATACATTACATTTATATCATGGAAATCGAACATTTCTATCACGTTAAACGTATAGTAGTAGTATTATTCTTAAAAGTCCTTCGACAGCTTAGGTCATTTCGCACGTGAGCCCCCACCGGGAATCGAACCCGGGACCGCTTAAAAGGAAGTCAAACGCGTTGCCTACTTGGCTATCCGGGAGCCACGTTAAACCTCTGAAAACCTACTTCATACTTGTGTTTTACGAACAAACAATTTTGATGAAATAAGTTGTGAATTGAGGCCTCGAATAAGACTTGGCAGATGATTAAACGTCAAAGCATACAAGATATTTTACTCGAATAATTAGTGCAATGTATCACAACAAATGCTGTTTTAGTGTCTATTCTTAGATTAAGGGATTGACCGAAATAGGTAAAACAACGACAAACCGCTGACTGATGGTATTCCAGCGGAGGAACGTCTCGGAGGAACTTCGTGGTGCATGATCTTTCATACGTTCATGGCGGAGAGGGTATGGCATTGGTCTGAAAGGGTGAGGAAGAGACAGATAAAGCTGTTTAGATGGAGCGAATGCGATGCAATAACAGAGGAGGAGTATCGTCAATGTGTATAAGAGAATTAAACCGAAAAAGGTAAGCATATGAAGAGAGTGGTTCTAAAGATAGATGAACCAGGTCAGTGGCGGATTTAAGCAGTCAGAGGCGAAAAGATCAGATTGAGGCCTCCACTAGGAATTATGAGTAAGTATTCAGTTTTTTCATTAAATACATAAATATACATCCCATATAAATCTCAGTTGCGTCACAGCGGCAAAAATAAGCAAACGAGATTTGAATTGCAACACAATAAGTTACACAAAAATACATTAAATACAATATAATTAACATTATAGACCTGTTAGATCATAAAGTGGCAACATCTATGTATCCTAAAATCTTGTGAAATTCTTTCTTGAAGCGAAAAAATCGAAACATTTTAAAATTGAGAGTTAATTAGCAGTTTTATTGAGGCCCCCGAGTGGTTGAGGCTATTGCGCCTGATTAGAAGTAATCACTGAATCAGGTGAGTCGTATTACGTTGGTTAGCCATATTTTGCCTCCTTCGGGCGGTGTAAGCGAAAGAACGACTTCCGAATACCTTTTCTCTTTTTCCGATAGAAAACTAAAAATTAAATTATCGTGAGATATTGTTCGACAAATTCGATCTATCGACAGCGATAAAGGATTTAGTGTTCTTACAGCCAACTGATTCTCATAGACCAGAGTCTTGGTATTGAAAAATATAGAGAATAAATAGATGAGGAATTCCTGAAAACAAGAAATAATCGAGCAGCTCAGTTTAACTTCGCTAAACGTTGGAAATGGAAATGCTCCTTTCACCCGATGGATTGAAAGTCAACAAAATTACGAAAAAATATTATTAAGGTTGAGATCGGCTGAAATCATCGCCGTAAAACCACTAAAGTGAAGTAGAGTTATCGTATATTGGCTCAACACTGCCCTTCCAATGACCCTCTAAAGATATTTGGGAAATCAAACCATAAATTACGGCTTTCTTTGAAGCAAATGCGTATTCAGATCACAACTCATATATTTCCAAAGGTGTTTTGTACACTCTCTTCGGAATGCCAAGTGAATTCGAAATCCAACTCAATTTTCAGCATTCGAAGAGTCATTAAATAGTGACAAGAGCAATGCTGGTGTCTACATGCCCAAACAGCACACATACATAAATCATGGCATAATTGAAACGATTAAAATTAAACTTTATGAAGAAAACTCGAAAAGAACTTCAAAACACTTATAATAAAGAGAAATAAATTTGGTATGCGTTTCGCTAGTCGAAAGAAATTGTCGCTTGGAAGAGTCAATTTGAAGGGACTGAAGCGCTGAATGTTTGGGGAAGAAATGGCGCAATAATTGTGAGTATTATATCTGAAGGAAATACTCTAATTTTTTACCGTGACGATGTGGTTCCTCTCAGAGTCCTTTCTGATTAACTCTTAACAATATGAACTGATGAGCACACGCCGATTTATTGTAAGTTACACAAGAGATGGTTTGTAATTCGAGAGTAGATCTCGAAATTGGATTCGAATTCCTGTCGAATTTGACGTTACATAACGTGCGACTTAAAAGCCGTATCGCTGACACTCAAATGGAGCATAAGCGACAAGATGAAGCAAGACCCGCTTGCGGTGTAAACTAAACAGTGTCACCTTGTTTTAATATGTACGCTCTATCTCAAATCGCCGATAAATCAGTCGGCGACTCAACTCTTTCCGACGTTCGATGAACCTAGTTCCTTGAGCAGCCTCCTCTGAGCCCCCCCAGCCCCCTGTGAGCCTCCCCCAGTTCCCTGTGAGCCCCCGCCTCCCATACGCAGAAGAGAGGTCATCTTATCGAAGCATTTTTTACGCCGACTCGTATCTCCCGACCTCAACAGGTCAGCCTATCAGCTCATGAATTTAGGTTTCCTGTTTTCAGACTCTGTTCGCTTTTGATTCATCGGAAATTAACTGCTCACCGCAGTTAACCTTGCTCACGGGTCACCCTCGTCTCCACGCAACAAGGGATCAACAGGAAGCGACGACAAAAAGCTGAAAAGAGTCGACCTGAAGGAGACGAGGGCGTTGCATGCATGTTTAACAATCACAGTACTCCTATCGCATTCTGTGAATAAATTAAACTTCGAAAGATTTTAAGATCACATTCATCTCTATTAATCTAAAAGAGATACGTTATATGTAAATTCGAGAAGGGCAAGATGAAAATATATTGGGTAAAAAGAAAGGTGTATGGCAGGGGTTGCAAAACTTCATGCAACTGCGAACCGCCAAGACATGAATTTCGAGGTATTGTAAGCAGCGATAAGTTTTTCGAAAATACATCTACATACTTCTCGCAAGTACCCTGCAAGCCACCTTTCGGCGAGTGGCAGGGGGTGCATGCACCATGACTATACTTCCCTGATCGAATACTTCCGCGTATCGTTCGAGGAAAAATTAATTCTTGAAATGACTATTTCTATAATATATATTATAGCATCTATCTCTCTGATTTTCTCATAGAATCACGTCAGAACGCCACGTGTAACAGAAAGGACGCATAATATCGTCCACATCTAATACAAAACTGCCTTCTCTGAACTTATAAAGTAAATTGAGCCTTTTTTTAAATCTTCTATCTTCAAGAGATTCTCATCCTGCGTCCTGAAGCATTTGAATAACGCTAACTGATTTACAGTAACAATTTCTTACGAAACGTATCGCCTTCCGCTGCACCTTTTCTAATTCTCGAATCAAAACTTGTCAGTAGGATCCCCTACATTACACGCTATTCAAAATGAGGTCTGACCAACGCAACGTAACTTCGCTCACTGACTTTTTCTTCGCTCCGACCGACTTTTCTCTTCACGAATATGAGTCTCTTAGGTGCTCATTCACATATATTACAGATGTGGGTAACCCACGTTAAGTTGAATAAATATTTACATCAGCTCTTCAAATATATTAATTATTAATAGTACATAGGACATGATTCATTCAGTTTCGGTGTACATAAATATAACGAACAATTAAGGAATGAAGTTCCTCAGACGTCGGAAGTGAGGAAGCCAATAGTATCGTTAGCAAAACGACGCGTCGTCACCCGAAATGACCAACTCTGCGTTCCCGAAAACTTTTAGCGTGGATAACGTACTATTTGTTATTCCTTAATTAGCTGTTATTAGTGGATTTTATACCCCTACTTCCGTTGGATTTCCTTCGGATACTTAAGTGTGTATAGTATCGCAGCAACTCCGTAAGAAGTCCATTTTCATATTTTTCACCAAATTTGGATTCGTTGAATTTAATATATGAGTGCATTTAAATAATAATGGGTGCCAAAGAACGAAAGAAAGTAGCAAGTAACTTTGCTTCCGTAGTGACTTTCTACAACTTATTCGACTCCGCAGTGTGGCCGATCTTCTTGGATTCCACTAACACAGAGGATTGTCGGAGTTTCATACGTAATATATAAAAGTATGGAAATTTAGTTCCGATAAAATCAACTTCATATGTATGAAAAAAGAAGGCGACAATATGTTTTAACTTCATCAAATCTTAGTCTTTGGCTTCAACTTAACTCGAAATACTTTCTTGTAACAAGAGATCTGATTCTGAAACTGCGGAAAATGAATAAACTTAGTTGAGATGCTCAAACTCTGATATGCTCGAAGATTGTTAAGGCTATAAATGGTGTCGAATGAGATATAAAAAGATACCTCGCTGAATGCGATTTAATCGTTCATTGGCTCCACTCAGCGTTCCAAAGTCTAGTACATCGAAACGAATTTGCGCATAAGAAATAATAGTAAACCGATCGATGCGTCCTCCAAAAATATACGCTTTTTGCGGAAAACTCAGCCTTTGTAATGCATAGTACGAGGTGAGGCACATACGAGAGAAAGGGAGTGATGCATGATGGGAAAACACCGGCGCATCCGAATGTTCTAAGTGCGAGATTGCTCGTTTTCGGGAAGTGCGAAGATAAGACAAAAATATTATACAAATATATAAATATTTTCACCAATCAAGATAAAGGCTTGTCAATGAGTACACTATAACCAAAAGTAAGCAATTACAATCTAAGCTACATTACAACCATATACATATATAAACAGCTACATAACAATATATACAAATTTTCCGTGGAACCTCAGACCATAACTGGGTATAGGGGCAGAGAACAGAAAGGATTTCTTAACTGAAATACTAAATTTTTTACTGAAAACTTGACTTTTAACTGAAAGCGATGAGCAAATGAGCTCCCATCAGAAGAGATCTTCTCCTTAATCATCTGAGCCAACTTCATTCATTCCTCGATTGCAATCACCCACTTACACCGACGAAGGCTTCTTAGGTCTTCTTCTCCCTTTTGAAACGGCTTAAACGTTGCATGCAAAATTATTCCGTCATTCCACTTCGGCATATTTCAACTTCATAAACGACAGTTATCTTGTTCGATCTCGATCTTCGATCGAAAATGGCAAAAACACCTAAATTAAAATTCGAATATGAGGTGGGTGCGGAGAGGAACCAATGGGATTTGAAGAAATTCAGGTTTGGAAGTGCCCGCAGAATCCTGCGACCAAGAGAGCAATTGAAGATGACACCTGCTAATCTTGGTTGTGACGTCACATGTCAGTCCACTTCCACCTTCCCAATGGAGTGACCCCAATTGAAAGCGCTCCTCAGACGGTCCATATCAATGCCTTCCTTTCTTCTCTCAAACATTCCATTCCCTCGTCTCTTTCACTCGGCGAACGAAGACTTCTATTCCGTGCCATAGCAGCAATCACAGGAGAAATAAGTCACGAATTTCATTAATTCAACTATGTTTCAAGGCCCTGCTAAGAATTGCAAGCCAATTCGAGTGGCATTTTACAGTTCATCTCTGAACATGTCTGCGAATCAATCTGAAATGGAGCCCACGGGAAATCACTAACATCTGTTAGATAAAAGGAGGTGTTATGTGTTAGATAAAAGGAGGTGTTCTACTGCTGAAATAAATAGTTGGAATGAAGATAATAACATAAACGAAAATCGGAATGCGAATTCATGAAATAAAGCAGGAAAATGTTTCAACGAAAGACATAAAAAATGAAATAATTAGCAAAATCCGCTCTTTCCTGCTTTGTTTTTAAATTAAAAGTTTTAAATTACAGAATGAATTAAGGAAGGAGTTTATGACAGCTTATGAAGAAGTGGACAATTTGAATTGTATCCTCGTGGTCATTATAAGGAATTACAGTATAATTTCCATAAGATCATTATCATAAGCAACCTTCAAGTATTAAAAGATACTAGGAGAATTTCAGATCACTTGGCAGTCGCCCTACAATGAACACGAATGCATACATGGATATCACTCACGAAATAACACGTCTCAGTCATTCTCAATACACATCCACACTTCACCCAACTTTCACATATCTTATTTACTTCATTACATATTTTCGTACATTCCTTAAATCCCTCCAACATCTCATTTTTACTGCTTCGAGTCTTCCATTCCCTTCAAAACCAAACCATATCTTTCTCTGACATACAACATTTCGGCAACAAAAACTCTTACTTTCGCTTTGTAAATGCAACCGGTGTTTGTCTCCGATGGAAATGCATTCGATAAGAGTCACCGAATTGAACGATTTCATAAGGAAGGAGACGAACCTCGCTTACCTCATGCAAGTTGGGGTACAAGAATTTAGGCGTTCAACGCGGTCTTCAGGGCGGCCTTTCCACGCAGGTTATAGAGGAATCCAAGACCGCCTATCCTAATTTGGAATATTTTATTCTTCGGTCAACAAAATTAATTTTCTCTGTTACTTAAGTCGGGTTCTTGCGCTCGTTTGAACATTGGCAACTTAAGTGCATGAGAATGCGGTTGACTGGAACAGAAGAATATCCTCAAAGACAGAGTTCTAACACGAAGAAGAAGGAGTTGGCCGAGGATGGCTTTAAGTGGCTCTGATTATGAGCAAAGAGGTGACAAGTCGTTCCAATGACGACGCCGTCGATTCGTAAATTAATAGAATTCCAATCTGTAATTCTAACAGTAAACTGTTTCAACACTAATAATAATTGCAGCCAGGGGCGGATTTCAGCTGTCAGAGGCCATAAGGGAAAGGATCAGATTGAGGGAATTACGAGTTAAAATTCGAATCTTTCCATACAATAAACAAACGTAAATAGCATAGAAATCTCAGTCGCTTAACTATGCCAAGAATAAACAAACAGGTTTTGATTAACTATTCATGGTTTTCTATAAATTATAAAGAATGATGAACTTCACAATCTAATATAATCTAGAAACATATTATGCTACTTCGGGCGATCCGACAGTGAGCGTAAAATAAGAGAAATTGATGCGAGGGATACTCGTTTTAGGAACTCATTCCTTCCGATGCGCGATAACAATAAGCTGAAGAGGTGAATCGAACGCTTGGTGTTTACACCCCCTGCCATACGCTGAAAGGCGTCTTGCAGGGTATTTATGTAGATGTATGTAGACTCACTCAACAAATATGAAACTCTTTCTTGAAGCGAAAAACAAGAACAATTTCACTGAGAATTTATTAACATGATTTTATTGAGGGCCCCCATATAGATGAGGTCCCATATTGATGAGGCCCTCAGCTAACACCTATTTTAAATCCGTGCTTGAGCGCAGTTTGCCTTTCTCGCAGTCAGAATGCGATGAGCAATAAATTGCTGTTTTGACAATCATGGCATGAAATAAGAAACGAAAACCTTTCCGCTCATACCTCAGTAGTATCACCACCAATACACAGACTGACTGACACAGAGTTAAAGATAGAATTCCTGTGCCAATGGACATTCGATTTGATATGAACCATTTACGTTGTAAGCAAGCGAGGGCGTGTGAAACACTAATCGAGAAGAGTGAAAACTCGGCATAAAAAGAATAAACGTACACATCAGTGACGATATTGAAGTTGTTTAATATTTTAATTCAAAATACTTTTCCATTGCATCTTTGAAGTTGCGTTACAATCCCATCCACCAAAACCAACCATTTTCTTCTCAAAGATTAATAAATCATTAATAAGAGCATTCAAAATTATGTCGACCGATTCTTAGCTGCTGATGTTTTAACTCGAATATACAAGAAATGTAAGCCTTAAAATCCCAACGAATCCAAATATACCGATGGAAGAATATTCGCATTTGGTAGTAGTATTATCGTTAAAAGTGCTTCGACAGCAAAGATCATTCCGCATGTGAGCCCCCACCGGGAATCGAATCAGGGACCGCTTTCTCCAAAGTCGAACGCGTTGCCCACTTGGCTAACTGGGAGCTCTCATTTCGCTATTTTTCACTTTGTTTATGCAATAAATAGTTTAAAGATTTTTAAGTAACCATCTGGCAAAAGGAACATTTACGAGATTAGCAAAACCACAAAATTGCCAATAAAAGTCTTTCGAATGATACAATTGTAATTCTAATCAGATTATCTCTCGGTCGATACATTTCAGATGGTAATGTGACGACAGTTATTTTACTAAACTTTAAAAATCCATTTTAAGTTTTACATTACAACTTTGCTAGCGCGTGAGCCAAAATACTTAACGAGAAGGTAGGATGTCACCCAATTGCCGCCACTTGGCGCTGTTGCCGTTACTCTGAGAGGGCGGACGGCATCCGGTTCACATCGCCATCTTCCCGACATGCACTGCTGTACACGGACGATCGCGTCACGGAAATCGTCAACAGATACCGACGCCCTCCGCTTTCGCTTCTTTTACTTGCAATCGTTTGCACTTACACATAAAATAAAACGCCTCACGGACAAAATATCGGATCAATTTTAATATATATCACGATCAAATGCGCTTTTTTTCGCATTTTAGCAGACAATTGCAAACACAAATATATGTATGGAAGGCATAGGACATTTTTAATTCTCGTAGGCCGCGCGAAATTTATGGAAGGGCCGCATGCGGCTCACTGTCCGCTCTAAACGATCTTTGGAAAAAACCGAATATTCCGCCGAAAAGGGGAAATTGAAATAAAAAATGTTTTTCATTAGATGTGATAAAAGTACCCGTATATTGATACCCTGCATCATCATTGATGCCATCATCTGCCACATAGTAAAATCTTTCTCTTTATTTAAACGCAAAAGAATGTAACGATTAGTGTTTCATTTGGACTGTCGCGTTTGACATCTTCCTTAAACGGCTTTCTCTGATACAATTTAGAAGTCGTAACTCAGCTTCCGATTCCCGTCTTATAAGGAATCCTCCGCTAGAAAGCATTTGCCCAACAATTGCGGTTTTATTAGTTATTTCAACAAAACGCAGCGCTTTTAGCTGAATTACTCGTAATAAATATGCTTTTGATATAGAATTACAAATTCCACTATTTCGGCCTCAATCTTGTGGTAGCTCTGATGAAAGAGGAAAAAGAACACCTAATACATGTTACAGCATGTTTTAATACATAAGACCTTGCGTCGAAACCTGTCGTATGTATTAAATCCTGTGGTAAAGTGTATTAGCTATTCTTATTCCTCTATCATCAGAATGGGAATCATTATACCAGATTGCCCCCAAGGCAAGTTTTGGATGCAATACCGTAAAAGAAACGGAGGGTGCCAATTGCATGGCTCCCGCATAGCTAAATGGGAAAAGCGTTCACTTCGGCGAAAGCGGTCCCGGGTTCGATTCCCGGTGGGGGCCCACCTGCGAAATGACCAAAGCAGTCGAAGCACTTTTAACAATACTACTACTAATTGCATGCTACATACATGTATAAGTTTTCTACCTTTCGGTAGGTTCATGTGCCATAATATTCCCTAGTAAACCTCATTTCTTTCGCTTCCTGGTAACTTACCTCATCGCTTATGTCATTCAACAAATTTTGTCTTAGTCTTCCCCTCTGCTTTTTTCCTTGTACGTATTCTACCCTCGATCACATTCTTTAGCAATCCCTCTCCTCTCAATATTTGAGCCACCTCGATCCTCTGTCTACGTTTAATTATTTCAATTGACAACCTTTCTTCCCAAACCATCTCTAGTACCTCTGTGTTTGTATTTCTGGCAACCCAACTTACCCTTTCCAATCTACGCCATACCCATATCTTGAAGGCCTCTAATCTTTTGATGTCCTCCACACCAAGGGTTTTAGCAATTTTATCTGATCCTTTATCGAGACCTTTAGCCATCAATTCCCTTGGCTTCACGAAAGCTGAAGTGCCTCAATTAGAGAAAGAAGCAAAGTGTGCTTTTTAAGAGCCTCAAGCGACATAGTGAACTTGAATAGGATTAACAATTAAATTCTTGCCAAAAATTATCTCATAGAATATGGGAAATGTCGGATAGAATACGTAAGATGCAGATTGGATAGAAAATGCCGTGACACTAAAAATAGGAATATTGTCTTTTTAGGAAAATTGGTCACTTTTTAAGGGAATTCAAAGAAAACATTACTCAAATTAATAATTTATTTTTTATTGTCAAACATTGGCTAGAGAATCGCACTGAATAGCGAAGGTCGACTGGCGAATAAGTGTTTAAAGTGACTACAGTTTCATACGATCTTCTGCAATCGCCTGGACGCTTTTATGTTATATTTTCTTTTAGATGTTCATAAGGACGAGTCAAAATGAGCGATTTTTACTCATAATGGCAGCATTGGCATCAGAGCATAATATTCGACTAATCGACTGTTCGACTAATTCTAAACGCTTTTGGGCTTTGATTAATTCCCGACGTGGCAGCCCCAAAATTCCTTCGGAGCTGTTTTATAACGGCGGATCAGCATCCAATACAGATCGTACGGAGCTTTTCTCTAAATTTTTCTGCAGCAATTTTACCCTTCCGAATTCCGGCCCTGATGAACTCAAAAATATTGCTTGCACTTCTGTAAATTCCCACTCTCTAAACTCCATTTCCACTACTCCGTACGAATGTTTGAGTCTTTTAAAGTCCCTCTCACCCAATAGAGCAACTGGTATAGATCAAGTAAGTGCCATGTTTTTGAAAAATACATCTTCAGTCTTATGTACACCTTTGAGTTTATTATTTCTTGCAATGGTGTTTGAGCGCGTAATTCATGATCTCCTTTATTTCACTCTACCTCACATATCTCCCCAACAGGATGGTTTCCTACCTGGTTCTTCCACCTTTTCCAATCTATCCGTAATGCAAAAGCACATTACTGATACGTTCGAACGAAACTCGAAATTAGATGTTTGCTACATCGATTGTGCCAAGGCTTTCGATACTATTGATCACCCGCGACTACTGTACAAATTAAAAAACCGTTATAATGTTCATGGAAAATTTCCTTCTCTAATAGCATCTTTTGTTGGACACAGGTATCAGAAGGTGATTTTAGATGGGATCTCATCTTCCATTGCTCCAGTTACCTCAGGTGTTCCTCAGGGCAGTGTTTTAGGCCCACTTCCTTCCACTCTTTTTAATGATGATTTAGTCGATGCCATTCTATCTACTTCATGTCATATTTTGTTATTTGCTGATGACTGTAAGATGTTTAAGCAGATAGACTCCATCCATGATAGGACATAGTTGAAGCTAGCTTTGGATATACTTTCTTGCTGGGCAGATGAGGAGTTATTGAAAGTTAACCCCAATAAATGCACCCATTTAGCGTTTACACTAAAGAGAACTCCCACAAAGCATTCTCATCATCTTCATAGCACGGTTATTCCCTCGGTCGGCACACAAAGAGACCTTCGATTTATTTTTGACTCGAAACTCTTGTTTGTTGTACATATAAAAAAATGTCTTCTCAGGCAATGAGAATGGTAGGTTTAATGTATCGCTTTTCTGAAATATCAGATCTTTCTGCTTTAATTACATTCTTTTTCAGTTGTATACTACCAACGATCGACTAATGTTCTCCTGTTTGGACAACGGCTACAGATTCTAACATTCAAATTCTTTAGAGACCAATTAATTTCTTACTTTCAATTCTCCGTACCTTAGGGATACCATCTCTCACCGAACGCCTAAAGCGCAATGACCTTCATTTTTTTCAGAATACTGTTCAAGGTAAATACAGAACTAACGATTTGATTTCCAATTTATCCACTCGTGTCCCTTCCCGTCCAATTAGGTTAAACTCTTTATTGTATTGTTCTAGACCTCGAGTTTCTATAACTAAACGATCCTTTGTCTACCGCTTGCCACATTAATACAAAAGTATTTTATCTCATTGTCCTTCATTGGATCCTTTTGTATAATTTTTCCTCGCATATTATTTTATTGTAACCTGTACTTTTATTATATTGTAGTTCTATAATTACTTTTATTCTCCATTTTTAAATCTGTCTCCTTATGATTTTTATTTATTTCTTTTAAATTTGTACATGTTATTCTTGTTATTATTTTCTTATTTGTATGTTTGTTACATGGTTAATTGTTTATAATCCATTATAAAGGCATTTCGCTGTTTATAGGTTAATTTTAAATAAATAAATATAGAATGAAGAGTTCTCGGGTTTCCAGCCGGGTGAGTATATCCATGATGGCCGACGTTTCGGCTTCCTCCATAGAAGCCATCTTCAGGACTGAAGTAGAAGAAGAAGAAGATTGCTTCAGTCTGCCATTCAGTCCTGAAGATGGCTTCCTCCAAAGAAGCCATCTTCAGTCCTGAAGATGGCTTCTATGGAGGAAGCCGAAACGTCGGCCATCGTGGATATACTCACCCGGCTGGAAACCCGAGAACACTTCATCCATCTGATACGCCGGGAAAGCACCAGATCATCCCAATTAACTATAGCATTACTTATTATACGTTACATAGAAACACTTATTTAACACAATGATAGTCATTTCAAACTTCCTAGAGTCGACATATTCCGCAAATAACGTCTTCATTTCTCTAATTCGAAATCTCGAAAATTCGAGAATTTAGTTCGCCGCAATTCGTGAATTTTAAAAGCGGACACAGATTGTCCTTAAAAGTGAAAAGTTGAACAAATTTCCGCTAATACGTTACGCTTGCCACTTGCTCTCTCTTCGCTTTACTGTCGCCACAGAAATGTGTTTTTATTGATGCCAAAAAATACGACCACGAAATTTCCCAACACAATTCATGTTTTTTCCACCAGCTCTCCTAAATAATTTAGTTGAAAAGGTTTAACAACCAATCATTGCCTTCAAATTATCATTGGACACTGCGTCATGTAAAGATACAAAGGAATACGATTTTCGAATTTCCCGACATTAAGAACATCTATGCCTTGTCCTCCCCCATTCCCAATGGGCTGTACCCCCCTTTGACACTGTCGTCAGAGAGCAATGTAAACTCCTCAGCACAGTTAGTTCGTAGATCTCCCGCTCCGTCGCGCCGCGAGGCGTTGCGTTAATTTTGGCCAGGACTCTACATTTAGTCACTTTTTTATTTTCAGAACCTTCACCTTCGAGAGTTCACTTCTGATTGTAAACGAAGTTAATGTAAATGAAACTGAGAGTAGAAAATACAAACGCAGAAATTGGCCAAATGAAGTCCCCGATAAAGAATACCGATGTAAATCCACACGCTAATCCAAGCGTTAAACACTTAAAACAATGTCCATTGCATTTTTGCCAAAAATCTCCTTCGGTCCCTTAAAAGTTTTCCCTTTTCAGTCTTTACACCAATTTAGAATCTTTATTCAATTTCCTTTCTTTTTGAGTATGTCTCTATTTCGTACGGTTATCATTTCTAATTTAATTTTGCAAGAGAAAAAAAGCCCGTAAACGATTTTAACTTTACATGCATTTCCTATAGAAACTCCTCTGGGGTCGAACCGGGGAAAGTTAATTAAATTAAAAGTAGTTTAATATCTGCGCAGGGAGGACATTTAACTATCTTTTAAGTATGAAAACTGAGCAAATTTTGGTTCTTGAGTTTTAGGCGAAAAAGACGCAAATACAAAATTTCTACTTTATTTGAAAGAAAATTTAGGGTCCTCATTAATCTTTACATTATATTAAAACATTTTCATCTCCCCACCGCGATGAATTGTAATTATAATTTAATTCAAATCTTCAAGAAAATGTATAAACGGTAGGGGAATAAATATCTAAATTCCGTTGAAATTGGAATGACAGATACAGCATTTGCTTCAATTGATTTTGCACTCAGAGGAATTCAGGAAAAGTTTGCTTTTGAAATTATTTGCGGAAGACCTAATCAGTATTATGCGACCTCCTTCTGCTACTTCGGCCGATCCGAGTGTAAAATAGGAGCAGTGGATGCGAGGACAAGTCATTTTAGGGACTCATTGTTTCCGCGAACGATACGCGATGACAATAAACTAAAGAGGTAACTAAAAGTATTGGTGTTTATACCTTCTGCCAAACGCCGAAAGATAACTTGCATGGTATTTATGAAATGTAGATGAATTCTTTACGAATCTTGGTTCGAAAAGTTTACTTGGTTTACGTAAGTTGGCCGCGGTGGTGGAGGGGTTAGCGTGCTGGCGGGAACCCCATGGTCCCGTGTTCGAATCCCGGCTAGTCCAAATTTTCCTGTTGGGGAGTGGTCGTGTGTGTTTGTCCATTGCTACTGTTTGAAGCCCACGACTGTAATGGTCCAGTAAATGGACGTTTGTGGGGGCATTGGGATATACATTTTTTTTAATCACTCACAGTCATGAAAGTCGTTTCTATCTGCAGATTCACTGCTAGGAGTCGAGTGTTTTTGGCTGCGCTTACCTGCAAAATAGAAAGATATTTATTGCTATTATCATAAAGTAAAAATTGAATTATGCTATAAAATAATATGATAACGCCACGAGAGTTAGCGTTAAATTGCAAAATTACCTTAACAACCAGATGTCGGTGGTAAAAGTCAAATCATTTTCACCAACAAATTTTTATTGGTAAGAGTGCAGTAGAATAGCAAGGCTTTTGCAATGTTAATTTTATATACATGTAATCAATATGATTAGACTTTAATTGGTGTAACGCCATTTAATAAATGAGAAAACTGAACTTATTATTTTCCACACGATTTTATTATTCGGCCATCGACCGGTTTTGGCCATACCACCTGGAAATACAGAAAGAACTGCAGCTTGTTTTAAGGGTAAGGAGGGGAGAAGGATTTGTAAAGGTGATGTCGTTAGTTAATTATTGCCGCCACAATATCCAAGATCTCTGGGATTAGAATAGATCAAATCCCTTGGCCCGAAATCCCTTGAAGATAGAAGAATCGAGTGTAGGCAAAATTTATTCCAGAAAATTTGAAGTACTGATTTCTACGACGAAATACGCGATATCGTGATTCTCATAATCAATGAGCGCGATTTCCGAGACGAAAAAGAGATTTCGCGAAATTATGGCGAGAACGGACAATTATAACCGATCTCTTTTTCCTGATAGTGTTAGGAATACTAATCAGGTAACTTATTAATAGGTTCGGTGTTCTCACACTCCCTGCCATACGCCAGACTGAGGCTTGCGGTACAGAAAAAAATATAAACCTCGAGGCAATCGAGCTTCTTCCTAATCTAGCTTCTACGCTAATCTATTCAGGGGTCCGATTTTGTAATTCTGTCGAGTTGATGGCGATCGGCAGCTTTGAGTGAACGACGAGAGCGTCGCGGGGCGATCGACATCAGTTTTTTTAGCGATAGGGCGATTTTGTACACTATGTCGATGACGATCGCCGCTACTAGCGCTGATCGACATCGCCAAGTACCTGATATTGCAAGATTGAACTTATCGTCCGAGTTCGCGCACGCGCATTTCCAATTTTGGAGGCGGGTTTTCCGGTGGTTTTCGTTGTTAATAATAACTGAGTAAAGTTGACAGGAATAGAAGATGGCAATGTTAGTTTTTATATAATGTCTCACAGAATGCTACATTAAGTAATTAAAACTATCAAACACGTTTGTTTTATGTGTTATATATGCTTTTTTGTCATTGTGTAAATATGTAAGTACGCCTATATTAGAAGTTTTGGGTTCGAAATGGTTCTTTCTAAGTGTATATGTTAACGTAATGACATGATTTTGTCACCATATCTTAATAGAACCTTGTTGACTGCTGACCATAACATGTTGGAAGGTAGACGAGGGAAGATCGTTGAAGCTTTAGCTGTAACATAAATAATTGCATAACAGAATTTTCTTAGGAAATCCACTTCTCTGGATCTCCTGAGCTCTAAATGTGTTAATGAACGAAGGAATTTTTCCGTTCTTCAACTTCTATATAGTTATTGAAACCGGTATTTTCTGTAAATGGTTATAATAGTATTTTATTTCCTTCTATTATGGAATCACTCAGAATGAAGACTGTATCCATTGATAATTGCTAGATTTCGTGATGCCATTTAGCTGTTGTCTTGTATGAGATTTGTTAACCCTTTGAGTGCGTTTGTCGACTATAGTCCACGGCCTGTAAGAAACGCACGAAAATTCGAATCATGCTAAAAACACATCCACCGCTTTAAGGCAGCCTTCCTTTATTAGTTTAAAGAGAATTTGTTTGAACATTTTGTCCAACAACAATATTCTGAGTCTAAATGCAATAGCACTAATTTCTCTCCGATTTTTGAACGAATTCTGCTCAAAAATGAATTTTTTACCCTTTTTACTATATAATTACACAAAAAGAAAGAGAAAACATCTTTTCCCTAGCCCAGCGCACTTCACTAAAAATTTAAAAGGAAAATAATCGCCAGAGAGAGATTTCTAACAGTGCGCCTAAACCGAGATGAGGTCCTCTCGAACAAGCGAAAGTGATGCAATAAACCGATTCCTGTGACCATACACCTAGCTATCTTCATTTTCCTTTCGTGTTCCCCACATATTTTACCGTTGCACACTCAATGGATCCCACCAAAGTATTATGTTCACCAAAGTACGACGTAAGCAATAGCAAAAGAGCTACAGTGGAGAAGAAAGCTGATGATGCTGCATGGACAAAATGCTTCATATCCCTTGAGATGGATAAACATGAAAGATATCGAAGAAGTGTTTAGAATAGCCATGAGTAGAAGGTCAGAATTCAAAATTAATTTTGATACAAAATGGGATGAGATTCCGGCAGCTTACATCGCAACTAAGCACTCAGCAACGCATCAACACCAGATACGCCGCGGCAGAAAAACAAACATCCAGTGTTTTACCAATCAAAAATCCTACACATATTGCATTGCACTAAAAGACAAACGGGAAGCTCCGGATTACCGATTTATGGGTGCATTGTCATTGAGAATTCTCAGGACAAGTTACATTTTCATTGAGAATTTTCAACTGTGATAAAGAAGTATTACAAATACTTAAAATATGTTTATGAAGGCAATGTGAGGAAGGGGGAAGAGAGGGCCGAAGCGCAAAAATAACCGGCCGATAGATCGGTCCGTGGCATTTTTCGCACATCCCTCATGGTATGGGTCTAAAAGGGATATTTTTTTCTAGCTTTTCAAAGAAGTCGCTTATTTTTGGGATTAGAAGTTTTTGGTGTGCTTCCAAATATTTCGAAAGTAAAATATTATCGAATATACATCGTTATTCCAGTATAGATATAGGAAAATTCGGAAGGTGAGTAAAAGTTTTAATAAAACAGCATATCATTGAATGGTACTGAATACTGTAGAATATTCGTTTATTATTATGAACTATTATTATCACCCAGAAATAAGCAAGAAAAAGAAGATAGTGGAAGCAGAAACAAACGTAATTTTC
This sequence comes from Ladona fulva, assembly GCA_000376725.2. NCBI lineage: Eukaryota > Metazoa > Arthropoda > Insecta > Odonata > Libellulidae > Ladona > Ladona fulva. The sequence continues at coordinate 571,325 of KZ308452.1, forward strand.
CCAGAATCTGATTCTGAATATGGATCCGACTTCGACGATAATGAACCAGCAGGATCGTCGGAAGACGACAAAGAAAAAAGCAAATTTCATCCTGCGGCGAGTCCAGCATCAGGGACATACGTCTAGAATAGATTTCCATTCCTGACTTCGAGAAATGCACAGTGTCATTGGCTTAGAAAACTTAGCCCCAGTTGAGTGTCTTTTAAAGTTTTTTCCCAAGAAATTTTTTGAAATTACTGCCAAAGAAATAAATAGATATGCGAAAGGTATGATTGCAAAGATGGTATCCCTTTCCCAAGATCGAGGTTTTTGCAATGGAAAGATGTTTCGGCAGATGAGATTCAACCTGTCGTAGCTGTTGAAATTGGTACGTGGTAGAGAATAAACCGTTACTTGCATTCTACTTTCAAGAATCGTTTTGGCTCTTCCAGACACCAGGACTTAATGAATTAGTTACTTTAAGTATTTCAAACATTAAATGAAGATTTTTATCAGAGGCAAAAGAGTGGAACAAGAGGCAAAAGAATCATAATAAAGACATCAGTTTCTTAGAATCGCAGATAAATTGGAATTAGGAATGGAATGGAGTTGCTCAGACAGTTTTTAATCAGAATTACTTTCAGTTCAAAGTTTGAGAAGTCATGCTTAAGTACATGCTTGGAAATCATGCTTAAGTACATGGAGAACCACCGAGATTTTGCCCATGGCAGATTAGGTGTTCTTCAGGAAGGGCGACTACCTTGAGGATGTGGGAAGAGCTGCTTAAGAGCTTAAACATTATGTTTAAATGCTTTAGACTGTGGCCCCTCCAAACCAGTACTTAAGTGGCAAAAAGTAATGTAAATGAATTTCTAAGCAAACACTTTATTGAGGATGAGATACTTTCACTCTTTTCATTCATGATTCAGACATGGGTGGACTGGAAGAGCAAAGAAAAAAAAATGGGTCAAAATATGACAGAATCAGGGAAGAACTGGAGGTGGGCCTCCAACCCAAGTAGGATTAAGTCCATTGGAAGAGAGGCTCATTAGTTTTCTTGGCCCATCAGTGGATGGAGACCAAACACTGCCTGAGGCTGACCTACAATCTCCTGATATTGTGAGACATTAATTTTTGTGAATGTCTTTGGGTTCACTGTATTTCCTCTGCTCAAAAAAAAATTTTAACATGTGATAGTTTTACCATGATTATGCTGAAAATATTTTCAAGGTTCTGGAGGAAATATTGGTTGAGGAGAGCAACCCTGTAGAGGTTGTGACACAGCATGAAGAGATTTTACCAGTTAGTACATCCTGTCAAATTATGTAGAGTATGTATGCTATGTATTTTCGAAGATGGGAAGGACCAAGTTACTTGAGTGTGTTGTTGCACTGTATATACTTGCTAGTGGTGGGATGAAAGTAACAATATTTTGTATTATTGTACATATTTTTCTTTGCCAGAAAGAGGTTTCCTGGACCAAATTTATGAAATATGAAAAGGTACCTACCGTGTCTGAATAGAAGTAATTCACTGGGTACCAATATAAGTTTTATTTACCTTGCTGTACATTCACTTTCTCTAACATCAGACAACAGTCAGAATAATTTTCAGTAGATCAACTTTATATTTTCAATCAGCAATATCTAATCACCTCTTGTAGTGATCATCAGCTACAAGAAAAAGGAAGGGAGAGAAGTTGATGGAGGGTTTTGTGGATGTTGAGGAGAGAAGATTGAGGCTAGAGGAAAGGAAGGTGGAGTTACAAGAGAAGAAGCTGGAAGCCCTGATGAGCATGGGCCGCGAAATGCTAATATTGGAGAAGAAGAAGTTAGCGGCTATTGAAATACTTGCGACATCAATAGAAAAATTGTCTCAACAAATAATTTTTTTTTAATACAACCAATGTTTTAATTTCTCGCAATTTTTCCATAAACCTTAAATTAAAATAAATTTTGAGTTAAATTCAACTCGAAATTATCCGCTGAAATTTGTATAATCTTTTCTTTATTCACTGTTTTTCAAATGGAAGGCTGGAAATTTAATTCACCTGTTGAGAAGATGTTTGTTTATACCGTCACTCACTAAAATTATCCTTTTGAAAACTTCAGATTTGCGACATTACATGCTAATAGTTCTACCCAACTCTGATAATTACCGCTAGCGAAGAGTTTTAGGCACAATGAATCTAAAATTACGGAATAACTCAATCCATTCCATGAAAGAATTTTTATTAATGAATATTATAAATTGTAATAACTCCGTATAATTGTATAACTAATGAAATTATCATGAATGCCCATAATTGGATCGGAATTCCGATGTTAGGTGTAGGCTGTCTAACGCGAGGTGTTACGTATCAGTAAATATATGACAAACCTAAAAATTCTCTGGAATTCTTCCGCCAAAACATCGCAGGGATTTATAGTATCCATAAGACGTCCGCGGGTGATATTTTAACCTCTCTTCATTTCCTCCTCAAGGAAATATAAAGCAACTAAACGCCCCGTCATGTTTGTTTACTTCTGCTTGACGATCGCCTCGTAAGTTAGCGCCTACAAAAATGTAGTCGCCCGTATTTAAATTCTCTGTTTTTTTCATTTATTGTTACAGCATGGCAGGGGGTGTGTCAATACCAAAGACCTAACCTCATGATTGCTTCTCTACGAGTAATGCTCTGCGGAAAAAATGACCACAAGTAGTAACTATCTGTTATATCGATCACTTCCTTGTAACGCTTGGTAGTCTCTCTCGAAGATCGCGCTCGTTGTTTACCAGAATGACAATGTCTTCAACTTCTCATCATAGCCGTAACGCTACTGTCGAACCTGAAGTTACCAGTGACGAAACGAGCTGCTCTACGTTGGGCCATCTCTAAATCTGAAATCAACCCCGCTTCATGCGGATCGCAAACCGCGCATCAGTAATCGAGACTATGAGGGAAAAATAAGCAATTTCTTAGACTCTAGATGGGCATCCTCTCAGGGTTCTACTTGTCGATATTCTGTTCACCTTTCCTATAATACCACTAAGCCTATCATATCACGATAATGAATATAATTGAAATTATCCTCCCGTTTCCAATTAAGAAGTTATTCATACTTTGACGGAATAAATATATTGAAATATGTTTCCTCTCTCATTAAAGAAACATATTTAACCTTCCTTCCAAGAATTTCGACATCAACGATTTCCTTTTAGCATCATAAATTTGTTAATGTAAATTTCTACGAAAGGCCAGAAAAAAGGGCGATACTGGTAATGAAACCCCAGTTTCCTCCAATTAAATCCATCACACAAACATTTATTATGTTATGTATTATTTATTCATCATCTTATAAATAACTATAAAATTCACAGGCATTGTCGATGTTTTGTGGAAATACCCCATGTTTGAAGGAAAAGAGACTTACTCTATTGCTTCAAACATTATAAATAACTATTTCCATTTGTTCATTTGAGTAATCTTAATATAAGTAACTGCCAAGAGATTAATAGGAAACGTCAGCATCCTGAAATTGCCTACCATCCACCTCATCTCCCAATAATTTTGATGTGAACAATATCCATTTGGCGTCATAAATTTGTTAATGTAAATTTCTATGGTTATTTGCAGCCCCTCCTTCTAATTTACCATTTGCATTAATCATCTATTTCGATTTCTCCTTTATCTCTGAAACGTTCATTATCTCAGAATTCCCTGCTTATAAAAGGCTTCAAATGAAATATAAACAATAGTTTTCTCATATTTTATCGTCCAGATAACTGTTTTCTCCCTAATTGCACTCTCCGATTCCAGAAAGGCTTATAATTTTTGTTTAGCAAACAGTTACATACTACTAATATTTTCTGCATTCTATGCAGTAATATCAATAACAATTAATTGTGACGAATCTCAGCCTTTCCCTAAAACCAAATTATCGCGTCTCGTTACTAAATCATCGTAGCACCAAATCGCCACGGACCAAATCGTCGAGGACTGGTAAAGGTTAAAGGTATGCTTGTGGATAACCCGAAGATAATAGTTACTGTATAATTAATTATTGCTTATTGAATCAAAGTATAAGTGAAGTTTAGGATTGTGCCACACATTTAATTATCGAGAAGAATTATGTTGTAGAAAACACACGAAATACTCGAGGACGTGCTTCCCTGAAACAAATGAAGGCGGATTTAAGAAATGAAGATTCTGGGGTATTTAGATGGAGATAAAGAAAGAAAGATTCTTCTCAGAGTGGTCTCTTGGGAAGGGTTGTGCACAAAAGAGGCTTGAATAGCCAGAGAAGAGAGAGGAATGGCAAAATTCTTCTTCGCGAGTATTTAAGTAAATACGAGTAAAAGGAAGCCTTCGAGTAAGGTTGACGCCGATTGAGATTTGAAACGTTTGTGGAAATAGTCTGCAAAACTTTTTTGCATTATTATAAATAAGGGAATGTTTAAAGGAAAGATCAAAGAAATACTTTGAAAAATAATAACGGAGAAACACACAAGGAAAAGGAAAAAGATAACTTTCCAAGTTAAGGCGTGCATTTAGGAAAAATCTCAAAACGGAGATGAAAAATGTCTGACAGGACCGGGACTCGAACCTGGAACTGATGAAAAATGCCGCAGCATTGGGTGAGAACCACTTGAGTCAAAGTTGATGAACACCAGCGGTATATCGATAATTTAAAAAGTGCTTCGAAGGTCAAAACCAAACGCAAAGACAAACGACCAAAACCAAAGACAATGAGATACACATGTGTTGAAAAGCATCACAAGAGAGGATATGAGCTCATTACCTCCAAACTTATGCTGATGTGATTCGATTTGACATACTTGAGACATCACCTTCCATTTCTTCAATTTTCCCTGACCTAAGGACCCGTATAGTAATGTGTACTTAAAATGGTTTTAACTAATGTTCACTTCAGGATCTGGAATTATAATATTTTAAATTAAAGTGATGATAATATTTAATCTCCCATGTATATGCTGCGTTAGCATGGATATCAACTATTATCTTCACTTTAACTCTAAGAAATCACCAGGACCTCGAGTGAACACTAGTTAAAGTGCAATTTAAGTACACTTTATTAACCCTTTCCCTCATAAACCGCCCGTGCTTTAAACAATTGAACGTCGGAAAGCTATGAATTCTTTCTGCAGGGATAACTGAAACTTATAAATATTTGTTTTAATTTACTGATTAATGATATTATGATGCCTCATAAACTCAAATTCGAGAAATGTTTATTACATTAAATTCATCGAGTTAAAATGTTCGCTGCACAACTAATACTGATGATTACTTTTTGACCAACCCTCGTATAACTGGGTGCAGCACTATGCTTATTCATGCACTTTGCCGCGGCACACCCGTTGGGAAGCAATGCTTATTTTCCGGTTTCAAGGGACGGCCTCTTTTACGTTTCCTCTGCTTCATGCGCTAAAATTTATCTACGGAATGACATTTATTTTTTGATGATTAATATTTCTCTTTATATCATTCAACAGCTTAAGCCTCACTGACTACTGCACCCTCAGCAGGATAACCGAAGATTTCTATTTAAGGATTAAAATACAACATTGTACCGTATTTCCCGGCACAGAAGAGGCAGCGTGTTTTCTCAAGTGAACGAAGCAGAAATTATTCACTCAATAACGTAAGCTGCTTATGAGTGAAACAAAGAGACGAGATAGTGAAAGACCGTCAATTTACGGGAGAACGAGTGCAACATTGTTGAAAAGGCTTCCGCGGTTAATAGGAGATAAATCCCACAGTAGCTAAAGAGTAACATAGTTCACAATTACTATTGTGTGGATATTGATGAAAAGTCAGAAAAGATGAGACCTCGGACCATACGATGCAGGCAGATTTTAGAATAAATTTTCGCGGGAATAAAATGCGGGCTGGGAAATACGGTATTTTATTTTTGGATGACATGTGAAAATATGATACCCTCTTCGGGAAAGTATTAAGCTGATGTTTTGTAAGATGCTTCCATATGTGTACAATATAAAACTAATGTATTACTTGGTCGTGGTTGCGATGGAAACACGTCCAAGGAATGCGATCCATTGACGCTTATCACCTCATATTTGCTGGCCAACGTGTTCAGTATCTCAACGGACAGAGTGTTGTCTCAAAAGACACTTATCGACTGCATTTATAGCATTGTTGATTGAAGAGATAATAAGAAGTTTGAGTGATTTTTAGAATTTGGCGACTTCTCGTTGATAAAAGATCTCATCGTTCGAAACACAGCATCTCAGTGACGAAACCATGGGTAAACTACCACCTGATACATGCAAGGATCTACTTCCGAAGGCTGCGGTACCACCAAGGTTGTATGGACTGCCGAAAATCCACAAGGAAGGAGTTCCTTTACGACCTATTGTGAGTGCAATCAACTCTCCTACTTACTTCGTGGCGAAACACCTAGCGCAACTACTATCGCCACTTGTGGGGCACACCGAACGCCACATCAAGAACTCAGCGGAATTTGTGAGGAGAATCCAAGGAATGAAAATAGAACCGGAGGATATCATGGTTAGTTTTGACGTCGTGTCCCTCTTCACCAGAGTACCGGTACAGGACACGCTCCACCTATTGCAACCACACTTCAACGAGGGGATAATTAATCTTTTTCGACATACCCTCAACTCGGCGTACTTCCTGTATCAGGGAAATCACTATGTACAAACTGACGGCGTCGCCATGGGATCTCCACTCTCCCCTGCGGTCGCCAATTTCTTCATGGAAAATTTCGAGGAGGAGGCGCTCAACACCGCAACCTGGCAGCCGAAGTGCTACTTTCGATACGTGGATGATACGTTTGTCATTTGGCAGCATGGTCGAGACAAACTCGAAGGCTTCCTAAATCATCTGAACACCAGACATCCTAGCATCAAATTTACTATGGAAATGGAAGATAACGGTAAACTCCCATTCTTGGATGTCCTCGTAAAACGGAAGGCGGATGGGACCCTGGGACACAGTGTTTATCGCAAGCCGACGCACACTGACTTGTATTTGAACGGCAGCAGTCACCACCATCCTTCCCAGCTGAATTCCGTCCTCACAACCCTAATCCATAGGGCTTACACCATCTCAGACGAAGACAGCCTGTCTGACGAACTGAAGCATCTGAAGACGACGTTTCTCCAGAACGGACATCCAATGGGGAAAATAAACCGGGCCCTAAAAAGGGCCGTTTGCGGAAAGGAGGACAAGAAACCTGAGGAAAAACCAACGGCCACGGCCTATCTCCCGTACTCAGCCCCGGTCTCGAGGATTATTGCTAGAATTCTCGACAAACACAATATTAGAACTATACACATGCCACCAAGGAAACTGGGCCGCCAACTAACGAGGGTAAAGGACGGACTAGGACTGAAGGCTCCGGGAGTATACCGTGTCCCATGCGGATGCGGGGCGGCGTACATCGGAGAATCAGGTCGCACTATCGAAACCCGGATAGCAGAGCACTCCCGCCACATCCGCCTGAGACAACCAGAGAAATCGGCCATCGCGGAACACTGCCTTCAGGAAGGACACTCCGTTGACTTCACCCGAACTGAGATTCTTTGGAGAGCTCCGGCTTTCTGGGACAGGAAAATAAAGGAGTCCATTGAAATCCAATTAGAAAGAAATAATCTAAACAGAGACGACGGACTCACCCTCCACAAGACATGGCAGCCCATCATCAGAAAGATTGCCGAGAAGCGATCCAACCAATCACGGAGGTGAAAAGTTCCAACCAATCACGGAGGTGAAAGGGGACAACACTCCCCTATATAACCAGACACGGAAATTCGATATGCACTTCGTCCTGAAGATGGCCACGGAGGATGTGGCCGAAACGTCGGCTTTCGCCAAAACGCTTACCCGGCTGGAGACCCGAGAACGATTCTTTCAGTCAATCAGTGATCAAATAAAGCAGACCGCATTCGCACCATAAGATTTGGAATCGATTGTCACATGCATTAAATACAGCCTGGGATAATTCATTTTGTTTGATGGTTTTTGAGAATAATTTCTTCTTATTTCGAGAACCGACATCTCACAGGTTCGACGACGAGGAATATTTCTGCATGTGTCTTTTTCAAGTTTAAAAAGACCGTTGATTGGATTGGAAAATGCCCGAGGCAAACAGAGACCGATGCCCAAATAGTTTTCATACTCATTTTATGACGTAAAATCGAAAGCGATTGGACATGATGCTCTTCCCTATTTACGCTCATTAAACATGATTACTATTGGATTTTTAAGTATGTGCCCCTGGACTTTGCTAATGTATCAGCTTAGTGCTCAACGCATTTGAACAACTTTTACATCAAAGTAAAGGCAATTCTATATTCTATTACTGATATTTTTTTCGTCGATGGCAACGAAGAACTAAATTTACCGTGAAGAAATATTTAAACCAAGGTACTCAACAAACGGAACTTTTTGCGAATCTCGGCTTTTTCGAGACGTATAAAAATCAATTGCAAGGAAACGGAATAACTTACAAGAACGCAATTTCATCCAGAGATACATAAGAGCAATGTCAGTGTGATGAGCTTTTTACAATTTCCGTGTATGTTTTATATTAATCGGCGTAGCAATTTAAAATGTATTTAGTCCTACAGTTTCAATTTTAGGAATAATTAATTGCACAGTCGCATTCCTGATATTATTAAAACTTTTCTATTATTCGAAAATGTTGAATTTCGCCATATTTTAGATTTTAGATAAATTGAATAAAGCGACGTTGCGTTCTTCTCTTGCACCCACCGCAGCCCATACATACTCAGCCCGACTTCTCGCTCCTATGCCGGAACTCTTTTACTTCGCCGGATTCTTCTTATTTTGTTTAAGAAATAAAATATAGATACTTAACTCGTTCAGTTCTCTTAAACAATGCTCTTCGCCGTTCCTTAGCTCACTCCGGCACACAATGCGGAGTTGGTTGTTACTTGATTTAAATCTACATCTTCCTCTCCTGATTTCATTCCTTAAAAGAAGTTTCTAATATTGAGAAGAATTTCTTTCTCGCGCTTCCGTGGAATACACTATTTCCCTTCGCCTCTCCTACCGTCCGAGTTTTCATTGGATGCCGATGGAGAGCGACTCCAACCTTCAACATTTGCATATTACTGGGGTTTTTTTAATCGCACTTCACACAGGTGGATTTCTACTTCTCCAAAAGACGCAGATTTCACCAGAGAGTAAAAAGAACTGAAGAATTTCCTTCGAATGATACAGATAGCTATTTTGTTTTGAGTTATTTCTATAGCTGTCACTGAAAAGGTGTACCGAAGGGTATCCAATTCCGCGAAACAAGTAGGGTGCCGGGTAAAACCCAGCATCTCCCGCATATACCAACATATTCAGCTACCATTCCTTGTGTCCATCTGATTCTGCGGAATTAGAAGTCATTGCCTTTTGGTATGCTCTTGAAGTAGCCAGAGGCACAGATTTAGGAACGTTTCAACGAGAGACTTTTATACACAGCCCCTTTTTCCTTCTTATGGACGCACACGTGTGTTAATATGCATCATGTAAATGGTTACTGTGACATCATTGATGTCACAGAATGATCATTTCGCTAATGCTCCTTCAATTACTTTCTCTGATTAATTAAACAACTTTGTATTTTCTGTTCCAACAACTATAATAGCAGGAATTTTTGTAATTCGCGCGCTGGTAGATGATAAATGTGGCAACACTGTCGCTTACCCCTCGGACCAGATACAGTAATTTTACAATCAAGCACATTAACATACAAAAGTTACTTATTATCGGGTCATAGAAAATTTTAGATCTAGAAAGTAGTTCCCTAGAAGTACAGCCTAACTTCTTTCGAAATCCAATTATTCATTCCGTAAGTAAAACGTAAATTTCTTGATGCGAAATTTACATTTTGAATGAGATGAGTTAGTAATAGCAGTTTTGTTTTTCAACATTTATCACGATGCCGCTATCTCTTAATGACCATTTTATAAATGGAACTCGGATTGAAATTTGTTCATATTTTGAATATATTTCTATTTCTAGCTATTTTCCAGCATTATACAGTTTCAACATTCAAAGAATGTTTACTGTTCATTTCGGAGATATTTTTTCAGAGCAAAAGAGGTGACTCTTTTTAGTTTAAATCGATTCCAAAAGTTATTCTGCCTAAAAGTAGCCAATGTCTCATAGAAATGGAAATGAATTCCATATCAAATGAAAGCTCTATTCTAGATCTTTAAAATGAGTGTATGCAATGCTCTGTAAGTTTTAAACGATGAGAATTTACATTTACGGTGAAACCATTCTCCTCCCATTCATCTTAAACGATGCACTCATATTTATAAGGATTTGTTTCAATTCTACCGACGATTGGCGCCTTTTCTTTAACCGATAAATATAGACTCCGATCAAAATAAGCAGCACGAAAGGTGAACGCCGCGCCGTTGAGAACTCGCACCTACCCAAAGCCGGATTGTCCGTGCACGATTCTTCAGGATTCGCCGATATTTTCCGTGGTCTTTAATATAAAATCAAACCACACAAGTTCCTTTTCCCTTTCTAATAATAGCAAGACTTAATTATGACCTTTTTAAAAAGATCTGCAGTCAGGTGAAGAAAATGAGTCCATCAAAGCGGAGATTTCCTTTTGAAACTACCGATAGATTCATCACAAACGTAGCTCAAATGAAGCAATCTTAAATAAGGGATAAAGCGCAAATAATAATAAATTTATTACGTAAATTATGAACATTATAAGTATTGGATTATCCGTGTTCTGTGATTATCCGTGCATTCTCTTCCCATTATTAGGACGAATAATCGAGAGTTGACTGTATACCTATATAATAATAATAATAATAAAACGTTTTTATTTAAGGGCGAGATTGAAACTTCTTATATCTAACATACCCTATATACTCCGTTCAGAACACTCCCAAGTTTCTGCCATAAACGGAGGCACACTTTTCCGCTTCTTCATCAGTATAATGGGTCGATAAGAATGATTATACGTGCGAAGGGATTGCAAAAATATACACACCTAAAGGAGAAGGGGAGAGTGTGTTAAGGGAAAAGCGGCGTCACTTGGAGACAGAGCAGAACTTGCGAAGAACAATGGAAGTGGTGAGGGGGGGTGTGGTCGGCGGGAAGATTAGAGGCCCTTATCCGAGAGGGTTAATGGCGTCGTCCTTTGGGCTTAATTGAAACCCCACCTGAACTGCGTGGAGGTGGAAGATTATGTGCCTCCGAGGCGAGTGCACGGATGAGAAAAATATTTCTACCGGATTGAAACTCAACGCGACTAAAAACTGAACGCCACCTTCATTACGACACGAGCTTTATTGCTTGTCCGCGTCTACATAGAATAGTGTGTTTTGGAGCACAGATCCGAAACCAACATTTATCAATACCTAAATATTCTGTATCCCCGCCATGATAACGAGTATAATTTGTAGAATGATTAACGATTTCATCCGCGTTTACTGGCGCCACTTAGCTCACATGCGTCTGACACTATTTACAGAATCATCATATATATAAAAAGCAAATGTCTGTCTGTCCGTCCGTCCCCCTACTTCTCTCATAAACGGCTTGACTTAGAGATCTGAAACAAACTGCATTGTGTTTCTACGATGCTGAAACCACCAGTAAAACTATTCTCAATTCTATGAAGGCCCGAGTTCGAACCCAGGAGCCCATAATACGTTTCCATAAGAAAGGAACGTAAAGTACGTTTTCATAACTTGCTGAGGTAGTTTCTTTTATAAAATTAAATTAGAAACAATGGTCCTACGAAATTGAGACAAGTGTCACAAGAAAGGAAAATAATCATAGAATCTTATTTTAGTCGTGAATCATTCATATAAATTCGAAATTGTGAGAACTTTGATCAAATAGACGAAGTTTTCGTAATTTTTTTCGGAAATAAACAACCCATCCCTTTCACGACCAAGAATTTCAAGTTCAACAATTATTAAACATTGATTTCATGAGTTATCCCATATAAATGCACGAGGATAATCAGTTAGTATTCTTTTCCATAAGAAATCTATGTAAAATAGGTTTTCGTTACTTGCAGGGCTTGTTTCTTTTACAAAATTAAATTAGAAAAATGGTCCTACGAAATTGAGACAAGTGTCACAAGAACGGAAAATGATCTTAGATGCTTATTATTTGTTATTTATTAAGATTTATATGCCCACTCTCTGTTCTGAGGAATGTTTATTATGCACTAGTAAATTCCCGACTGCAATATGGTATTCTCTGTTGGGGGGGAGCATATTTAACAAATATAAAACCATTAGTGATTGCTCAAAAAAAGTGCATAAGAGTTATTCTACGAGCAAATAGGAGAGCGCATTCATTCCCTTTATTTAAAAAATGTAACATTCTTCCTGTAAGGCATTTATTTGTGTATAGGGTTCTAAGAATGTATTATAATCGAGGAGGAGAAAGGGAGAAACCTCCAGTGTATAATTTTCGAACATGTAAGTTTCTATCGTCAAAACCCAACAAAGAATTGTTTAGGCAGTCATATCTCTATTTAAGTTCAAAATTTTTTTCGTTTTTGCCTGCTATTATTGTGAATATTTCTAATGAAAAGAGCTTCATTAAAGCGGTCAAAGAATGGCTCCTGAATTATAAGGATATTGAATTTTTGTTTCACACATACTAATTACTTTTACATCTAAAGCTCGTTTAAGAAGAGAAAATTTATATACGAATATTGACGGAGCTGTAAATAATGTTTTTTCTGATAATTCTCAAGTTCTTAATTTAAACCTTCGGATAACAGTATAGAAGGTAATGAAAATCAATATTTTAAGCAATATTAATATACACAAATTTCCATATCTGGCATTTAATGGGTTTTGTTTCCCTGAAAACATTTAGAAGTAGTTTTGATTTAAAGTAGCCATCTTACATTCATTTACATCCCGTTAGGTTACAAACATTCCAAATATTGCCCAGAATCAAAGCGACATTTCTGATTTAAATAGTTCTTGGATTTAACTTTAAAATATCAAAGTCACTGTAAACCATCATTTATTTAAAATAAAGTTAATTTCAATCTTATATTGTTAAAGTGTATAATTTTTTGACCGTCACTGTGAAGTAATTTTGATTTGAAAGCGTCACATTTACTTACACTTTTTTGGATTCGTCAATGTTGAGATATTGATATGTGGAATTTCGTATTATTTCACATATTCTTAAAAAGTGTCTTCAAACTTGATTCGGAAGAATGTTTCAACTCAATGAGAATAACTGAACCTCATTTTTATCGCATAAACGTATTACTTTTATATTCTCAGCGCATTTAAATAACAGGAAATTTAGAGATTTGATATTCTCCTGGTGGACAGTTTGTGCGAATTTATTTGTAAATGTTTACGTTGCTATAAATAACGTTTGGTTGCCACAGACGCTTAAAGATGTTAAATAGAAACCAACGTCATTCCCTCACCCCTTCTTTGTAATGCTCGTTTATTCATCCGAGGTAACAATGACGGTTGCCGTAGCGAGTGCAGAAAAAACAGAAAATGTCCATTACATTTCGAAAAAAAGCATAATTATTTAAAAAATGGACACTAAAACGTGTAAACACGGCAAGAATAAGATTGGTTGCTCATTTAACCTTCGAATGAACAAATTTTGATGCAAATCCGTTCAAAGTATTTTATAATTAATTAATTAATTTAGATTAATGAAGAAAGAATGCCTAGCACTCTTGAAAATGAAAAATCGCATGTAATCTTAGGGAAACACATTTTTAGCTCCGGGGTTCGACTCCAGGTCCTTCCGGGGATGAAATCAAGTATGCCTGGGGTTTCTAGTAATTAGAAATCCGACGCAGTTTACCGCGTGACTAAATCTAACCATTTCTGAGATAGGGAGGGGGACGGAGGGACACTTGGGAAATTATACATAATATGATATGATGATTTATCCGATGTCAGTAACTCTCATAAGAAATGCATTGAAGTCATTTTTTACTATTTAATTTCACGCACTTCCCGATTAGATAGAAATATGAAATTTAAGAATTCATTTGTAACCTTAAAAACCATTAAATACCCAAATTTTTATGCCAAAAGTATCCTTGGTTCGACTCCAGATGACCCGAAACCCTCCCGTAAGAAATGCCCGTATGTTTCATTTTGATTGATTGCAGACTTTTTTTTTATTTTGCGAAGATCAAATCAGATATAATGGTCCTACAAAATCGAGACAAGTACTAAAAGAAGGGAAATTGAACAAAAATTCTTATTTTGGGCGTAGAATATAAATTTAGGCTCGAAATCTCGTGAATTCGAACGAGAAAGACAAATTTTATATGATGTTATAAACAACTCGACCCCTTGACGATCGAGGAGATTGTTGAACTGGACTCTCATACGAATATATGAGAAGGATAGGCCATAAGACATGTATGGGGAAAAGAAGCCGACGTTTTCTGCTTAGGAAAGTTTTGTAAACTTTAGAAATTGAATCTCAACAATAAATTCCTACAAAGAATATAACTTTCTATGTTTATATGTTTTGAAATTGTAATTCAAAAAAATTCGAAAAATTAATATTTTCATTTACAATGGGAAGATACGAGTATAACTTCATATGCACAATGTATTTTAAATTTTATTGGAAATTTAGCCAGTGCCCACTAGCGAATAATCTATAATTGATGTTTTAAATAAAATATAGTTAATTTTTATAGAATAACTATCCTCGCTCACTGGCTAACAAGGATCAGCTTTAAACAATAATATACACAAACATTTTAAAATAAGTTTCATTAAATCCCGTCATTTTATACCAGTGTAGTATATTAAATGTAAAATGTCCGTCTGTTCGTCCCCATGTCAGAATCCTTGATGGGGAAATGTGAAACAAACTGCATTGTTTTTCTACGAGGTCGAAAGCTCCTCGAAAACTATTTCTATCTCTGAGAAGGCTCGGGTTCGAACCCATTCTACGTTTCCATAAGACATTCAATTAAAGTACGTTTCCATGTCTTGCAGACTATTTGCAAAATTAAATTAGAAATGACGGTATTTGAGACAAGTGTCGAAAGAAAGGAAACTGATTATTAATCCTTATTTTCGTCGTGTAATATTGATATAGATTCGATATCGCGAGAATTTTGATAATATACTTATAAGGAAAATTTGTGAAATTTTGCTCTAATAAACTACTCATTACCTTGGCGACAATCGCCTTGATTGATCAATTCGAGGTCTCCCATTAAAATACACGGGGAATTAATGGTAGACACACAAATGACACCGTCATTCTTAGGAGTGCTGAATCTATAATATGCATATATAAATGAAACTTCTCCCTGACGGGGGCGCTTGAATACTACAGACCCGCGAACTTTGACAAGTAACGGCCCAAGGCAATGAATTTAATATATCCGCGATTAAAGAAAAAGCGTTACAAATGATGAAGGTTACGATCGTTGGAGTAAAGAAGAGTAGACACTGATGCTAAATGAATTCGGGTATATTCTGCTTAAAGAAAAGATTACAAGAAACGTTACGACCTGCTTCCAATTCTGTCGATTCGATACCGATTGAAATATAAAAGAAATACCAGCGACGATATAACTCTTTCCTCTGACGGTCCGCAATCACGATAAAAAGGTGAATGCTCACATCACGTGATCGCTGCTTCCTCAAGCCCATAGATGGCAGGGCATCGATGTATATTAAAATAATAATAATAAAACGAAAAGAACATTAGAGGATAAAGGTGCCGCAGTCATACTGACGATTTGGCACAGAGGATAAACTTTACGCGATCCGGAAATACAGAATTCCAAGGTCTTCAGATGGAGTTAATTAATTAATTAATTAATGACTAATAGAAGGGTTCCCATCAAAACAATAACAACTAATTGAACGAAGAAATCTTCAGCGGTCCACATTGGAATTGATGGAAATAACGGGAACATATCGAATGGAGCAAACGCATCGAGTGACCGAATTCACGGCAATTTTGAACCTTCGTCGCGATCAGGCGGTGTCAGAAGTGATCAGTCCACGCTAACCAATAAACTCCTGCGTTCTCAAACCTACGAAGCTGTTTAACGGAACCCCTATTCCCTTAGGATAACACGCAGATTAGGGATATGTTGATGGAAGTGGTCGCTACGTCTGGAAAACGCAATGACAAGTGAATGTTGGAAAAGTCCAACTTTGCACTTTCAAAGGCGTACGGACATCTTCACTGCTATTAATAATTAATTAAAACATGAAAAAATCACAAAAATTTTAGTATCTTTCGCATCATCGCTGTTACGAACAAAAATAAGATAAACGCAAATGAGAGATACATTTCCTAATATCCGGTGCATAAAGACAAATAGTTAAAAAAATACATTCGTCAGTTACCGGAATAGGGAAATGTCAGCCTGTATGTAATTTGTGATTATTTCAATGATTTCCAAAATTTCAGGACCTTTATAATTGCGCAGAAAACACGGACGTTTGCAAAATGAATAAATTAACAGTATCATTATAATGTTTTACAACTTCTTTGAAGATTTCGCTCAGCGTACTATTGCATGTTATGGTCACTTTGGTTACACTTGATTTGCTTACGGAGGGCGACCACAATCTTCGCACCCGATGTCCTTCCCAAAACATAATTCCTCTTGCCTTTTAATAATTGGAATGCTGCGCATAAATATCCTTCGATTTCATTTCAGGTCGCTCCCAACGGCCCTATTTAAGCACATAATAAGCAAAAGGGGTCTAAAGCGTCCGAATCAGAACCTCAAATCGCGAGGATTCCTCCATTTGCGATCACAAATCAATCCAACGCACACTTAGTTTCTGAATTACGAAGGCAAAATCTATTTCGCCGTATTTTTAAGGTTCAATCATTCATCGCAAACACTAATTCACCGCTTGTTTCCGTTGGCGATCAATTAATCCAAGTTTTTGACCGTCGCAATCGGCCAATTCCCTTATCGTTCTCTTTAATTGCTTTCCAACGCTCAAAATTACCCACAGAAATTAATCAAACAAATGCGGTCCGCTAATAATTCCTTATGTGCATAAAAGTGCAATCAATCAGAGATATTTGGCGCTCCGCCACAATTTCCCCTCTTTTATTCATAACTTTAATTTTGCCTCAGCAAACAAGTGACGAATGACTATGTTGGTGTTTCCTTTCCGTCCATCGATTATTAAGAATGCTAAATCTGTATCATTTGAAAGGGTTACGGGAAACCGGTTCTTTCCTTCAACTTCTGCTGATAAACATGTGTGTGTATATATATAT
>KZ308452.1:588874-659043 GCA_000376725.2 Ladona fulva
AGGATAAGAAGTTCAGCGACAGAACCAGGAAAATGATGAAACAGCGAAAGCAACTGAAGCACTCAGACTTGCCAAAGGAAAATATCGAATATGTCGAGCTATGCAAGTCTATCAGAGTGGCGATGAAGGAAGATGTAAGTGATTTTAATGAAAGGATTGTGCAAGGGGCTATAGAGAGCAACAAGAGTATGAAGAGGGTCAGACAACGCCTAGCCATGGGAAAGAAACAAATCTTAGTGGTACAGAAAGAAGATGGCACAAAAACTTGCAACAGACAAGCGATACTAAGGGAAGTAGCAGAATACTACACAAGAAGACAGAACATTTTGAAGAAGAGGAAAACCAAGAAGAAACACAAAACTCAGAAAATCTCCCCTCTATTCTCCAAGAAGAAGTAACAGAGGCCATCAAGGAAATTAAATATGGAACTAAATAGGAATGAATGGAGGAACAGATAGTTTAAGCGGAATATCTGAAACTTGGTGTAACAGAGTTTACTCCCATTTTAGCGTTTTTGCCATATTTTTTCCCTATTCGCTAATTGCCTGAGAAAAGTTAGAATTGCTTAGGACTGGAATCATGCAATAACTGCTTTACTGCACAAGAAAGGATGCAAGGATGATTTAAAGCATTGCCGCCCAATCAGCCTCCTTTCCTTCCTGTTGTTTACAAAACATTCATCAGAGTAATAGCTGAACGTCTGAAGATTACCCTATCCTCGGCCCAGCTAGAAGGCAAGCTTGATTCTGGAAGGGGTTTAGCACTATGGACCACATCCACACGCTGCAAGAAATTATCAGCAGAATGAACGGATACATGATGCCATTAGTACTCTACATTGTGGACTATGGATGGGCCTTCGACTCCGAAAGTTATTCTAACCTAGTACATCTAGAAAACCAAGGGGTAGATGCAAAGTACTTTCATCTCCTATGCGCATTTAGAAAAATGCCACAGCTTCCGTAATGAAGACGCTGCATGACGAATTGAAGATTGTATGCTTGAAGTCAAAATAAGAGACAAAAAACGTAAAAGTTGGGTGAGAATGATGACAGGAGTAACGGAGGTAAGATAACTGAAAGAGACGGAAGGCCACGTGGAAAGGAGATACGGCAGTCGCTGGACATCACCAACTGGGGCAGTACTATGACCTCTTACACCGGTTATCGGCGTCGAAAAGTTTTTCCTTTCGCTAAATGAATTTAATGTTATAAATTTTGAACGTTATATAATATGTAAACCTTTAATAATACATTGTATATTTTAATTTTAGAAGCTTCGCGATATTAAAGAAGCAATCTAGGTATGGCGGGGGTTATTACAAAAAAATAAAATGTTAAGTTTATCCAGTGAGTTGCAAACTCCACCGTTACATCTTGGAGAGGCCTACATCCGACGTCGGATTGAAAATGGCTGATGATGATGATGATGATATATATATATATATATATACGCATACAAACATACATACACACACGAGTACAAGTGCTTGCATACTGCAAGCTTTATGTATAAGATTTTTCTAATTCTCGTTTCTCACAGGTTTCATTTCAGGAAGTGCCAAAAACCGACGTTTTCGAGCCCTAGCATTGAACGATGGAACAATTGCGAAATACTCTGTCTAAAATAGTCCCAAGCACTTCTTACATGCCAAGTGATATCGAATTAGCTCAACGGGAAGTAGAGCATAAAGATATATTAAAAAGCAGCCCCATGTATTTTGGACGGGAGAAATAGAAACAGTCCTAGTATCGAATCCAGGATTTATGGTAGTTGTCCGGTTACTATTAATATTTACAAAAACCCCCATTATATATCCCAAAGGTTTTAAGGTGATCTCATATCGGGAAGTAGCTAAAAATGTGTACCCAGTTTCTTGTACAATTTATATAGAGGAATATTTAACCTGCCCTGGCATCGAACTATGGACCAACATGGAAGTGGTAAACCTTGAGTACGAAATAGAGTCACGAATGCTATTCACATATTTAATTAAAGCTATCTGTCTTCTCGGAAGGTGACCCAAATAAATTATAAAAAAGCCGCCCTGTGTAATTTATATAAACGAAATTTGAAGTCCTAGAATGGAACCCAGGGTAATTAGGAGATATGTACTCAAAATGCAAACATTCTAAAAAACAGAATCTCCTCCAGCAACCATAGCATCATAGAAGCTTATAGATTAGATAAGGAATTACTACACCCCCTACCGCACGCAGCTGATGGCTTGCAGCGACTTACAAATCTAAATCTATCAGTTGGGTTTCAAGACGACAGCATATTGGGAAGTACCATACGTGGTTAATATGTGAGGTATTAATACGCCTCCTGTCATATGCCACTGCATTTGCGGTAGATGGCCAATCTTATTCATACGGTTTATCTTATTACGGCTCCTTTAATAACTAACATTCAGGTATCTAGGAGAAATTGAAACGTGTAGTAACTCAAAATATTATCCGAGTTTCCTGTACATTTCTTATGGAGTAAAAATTAACATATCCTGAAATCGAACCAAGAATCGATCCAGAAGTTCTTAAGGTTGAAAATGAACTATACCAATTAATCCTATTCATTTTCCGAAATTTATCAATTTGGCTTTTCGGAAGGTGTCCCGGAAAAAGAAATTCTAAAGGCTACCCCGTATATTTGCGGTAAAGTCCTTTCGTATTACGGTTTAGAAGTTTCTCCAGTAACTATTGCTCTGGTTTCATGGCAAAAACGTATCGGTAAGCACCTCGTATTGGTTTTCGAATTCCCTGCACATTTCTTATGGAAGAATATTTATTCTCCCCTGGCATCTAACCAAGGATCAGTTTCGGTTTTGTGAGCCTTGGATATGAAAAACAGTCACAAATACAATTCATATGCCAAGTGTTGACTATTTCGCTTTTCGGTAAATGCCCTGAAAAAAAATTTTTTTAAGACGCCCTACGTATCCCTTATGGGCGAAATTTGATAAAGTTTTTCATTGGCATGAAAAGCTATTACCCTCATGAAGCACAGGAAGTGACCACAGGATCATTAGATGCAGAATGAAGAATAACGTCAGAATGAAATACATGAAGGTGGTCTCATATACGAGACTAGAGATGAGTATTACAAATTTAGAAGAAAATCGGAGTTCCAGCTGGAACTTAGAACTAGGTTTTCAGCATCTAGAGAAGAAGAACTGGAAGCCAAAGCCATGGAAGTCGTGAAGGCAGCGGCAGAAGAACTAGAAAGCACACCAAAAAGACCAAAGGATAAGAAGTTCAGCGACAGAACCAGGAAAATGATGAAACAGCGAAAGCAACTGAAGCACTCAGACTTGCCAAAGGAAAATATCGAATATGTCGAGCTATGCAAGTCTATCAGAGTGGCGATGAAGGAAGATGTAAGTGATTTTAATGAAAGGATTGTGCAAGGGGCTATAGAGAGCAACAAGAGTATGAAGAGGGTCAGACAACGCCTAGCCATGGGAAAGAAACAAATCTTAGTGGTACAGAAAGAAGATGGCACAAAAACTTGCAACAGACAAGCGATACTAAGGGAAGTAGCAGAATACTACACAAGAAGACAGAACATTTTGAAGAAGAGGAAAACCAAGAAGAAACACAAAACTCAGAAAATCTCCCCTCTATTCTCCAAGAAGAAGTAACAGAGGCCATCAAGGAAATTAAATATGGAACTAAATAGGAATGAATGGAGGAACAGATAGTTTAAGCGGAATATCTGAAACTTGGTGTAACAGAGTTTACTCCCATTTTAGCGTTTTTGCCATATTTTTTCCCTATTCGCTAATTGCCTGAGAAAAGTTAGAATTGCTTAGGACTGGAATCATGCAATAACTGCTTTACTGCACAAGAAAGGATGCAAGGATGATTTAAAGCATTGCCGCCCAATCAGCCTCCTTTCCTTCCTGTTGTTTACAAAACATTCATCAGAGTAATAGCTGAACGTCTGAAGATTACCCTATCCTCGGCCCAGCTAGAAGGCAAGCTTGATTCTGGAAGGGGTTTAGCACTATGGACCACATCCACACGCTGCAAGAAATTATCAGCAGAATGAACGGATACATGATGCCATTAGTACTCTACATTGTGGACTATGGATGGGCCTTCGACTCCGAAAGTTATTCTAACCTAGTACATCTAGAAAACCAAGGGGTAGATGCAAAGTACTTTCATCTCCTATGCGCATTTAGAAAAATGCCACAGCTTCCGTAATGAAGACGCTGCATGACGAATTGAAGATTGTATGCTTGAAGTCAAAATAAGAGACAAAAAACGTAAAAGTTGGGTGAGAATGATGACAGGAGTAACGGAGGTAAGATAACTGAAAGAGACGGAAGGCCACGTGGAAAGGAGATACGGCAGTCGCTGGACATCACCAACTGGGGCAGTACTATGACCTCTTACACCGGTTATCGGCGTCGAAAAGTTTTTCCTTTCGCTAAATGAATTTAATGTTATAAATTTTGAACGTTATATAATATGTAAACCTTTAATAATACATTGTATATTTTAATTTTAGAAGCTTCGCGATATTAAAGAAGCAATCTAGGTATGGCGGGGGTTATTACAAAAAAATAAAATGTTAAGTTTATCCAGTGAGTTGCAAACTCCACCGTTACATAAGAAAGGCAAATACCAAATTAGAATTCAAACCGAAAATTCAAAAGTATTTTATTGCGGCTCTGATTCTAGAATTCTAATTGTTCTCTTCAGCTCTAATTTTAATACCCACGTAAACCACGCATATTGGGAATCCTTGAAAGAAGGGAGATTAGGCTGCGATTACCTGATAAATCGATATTATACGACCCCCTTCTGCTACTTCGGCCGTTCTGACAATGGGCGTAAAATAAGAGAAATAGATGCGAGGACAAGTCGTTTTAGGGACTCATTCTTTCCACGAACGATACGCGATGACAATAAGCTAAAGCGGTAATTCGAACGATTGGTGTCAACAACCCCTGCCATACGCCGAAAGGCGGATTGCAGGGTGTGAATACTGTGAATGTAGTGTAGATGCAGACATTTCAGACTTATTCTCGTTGAAGGCTGAGCAAGGGAGACAGTTTTCAACGAAGAGGTATCGATTTTGATTCAGTTCATCAAGTGTTTAAAAGATTCGTGACTTCTGTGAATGGCGAGTGATAGTAAAAAGAAGATAGAGAAAAAACCAAGAACTAAGAAGTAGAAAGAAGTTCGCCTCGTAGACGAAATCGTCATCGATTATTTATAAATCGGAATTACTTTCCCACCGATGCCGATTGCGCGAATGTGCAGTACACCTGAGAAGCTCTTCTTAACGGGATGTGACGTCCAATGGCGTTCCTCTCCCAAATCCTGTGCCCAATACTCATCTCTTCCTCATTTGCTGCCTCCCAAATCCCCTCTGTTTTATCACCACGCCACCAATCCCTCGCTAAATCCCCCTCAACTGTTTTTCCTCCGATTCTAATTGACTCGCCACAGAGTCGGGGTCTTTTTCTCTCTCCCAACTTCCGAAGGAACTGCCGCCGGTGGATTTGAATGATGCAACCGTACTTTAAAGGAGCACTCCCAAATACGTAAAATTTTCATTTCTCTGCCAATCTTATTACGGCATTTAATCACAGCTGTAAATGGATTATAAAAAAGCCACAAAATCGCTCAAATCTCCCGTCCGATTGATGAATCATATTCTATATCTTAAAATATGTGCGCAGTATTCGAATATCTAATATTCTTAATTGAAACTTAATTTTCATCTTTTATATATTTAATGCAAACCAATCGAATCAACGTCATTCTACGCTCGCGTTATAACTTTATATTTATCCGATCGATTGTTCATCTACAATCAGACCGCCATGGACTACATTGATTCATTGTGCTTTTTTCGAACTTGACTTTGGATACGCTTCAATTATTAACCCTTTTACGATCCCACGTCAACAAGCAACGCTTACCGATGCATCCTGGACTTCATTCCTTTCATAACTCACGAATGCTTGAAATGATCAAAATGCGGCCCTCCGACGGTTTCCTCCAACAAGACAAGCACACGGATTCCACAATTCGATGGGAAACGAAACTTCAATTGAATAGATATTGATTCGCCGTTTTGGCTAAAAATATTACACGTAAGTTATAATTTCGGAATTGTATAAATCTTTACGCTTCAGTTGTGATTTAGAAGCCATCTCGTGGACACCATTAACGCCTTCATGAAGAAGTGGATCAGTTTGAGGAATCGGCGGCCAATTAAAAGGAGGATTCTGAAAGAAGCGAGGGGGACAATAAAAGAAGAAGGATTGGAGAATTAATTGAAAATCATTAGAAGAGAAACGGGGGATCTCCATTATTCATCCATTGGCTATGCAAACTGCTCCGAAGACAGTGGTTTAAGAAGATCCCCTGGGAACCCTCCGTTTCCCAACTTTCTCCGAGTTCTCTTCAAGCGAACCCTCCAACTTGTGGACTCACTATCAAATGGAGATTTCTGCAACAAATCTCTGCCCATTTTCCTAAACTGTAACTGAATTTAGTTTTTCCAACTGTAAATACATTTATACTTGGATTTCCCAGGGTAAGCAATCAGGTGACTTCGTTTATTCATAACATTAATCCATTAGTAACGAAAACAATTAACGAGACAAATGACGTCTTTAGAGAATGTGCTCTATGCGTATGAATCTATTTTTCCACACAATTCTGTCCCTTCCGCTCCAGAATTTGAATATTTGCATTCAATTTCTCAGTCCACTTAATGATTTACTTATTTCCTACGACCACCTTTTCTAGGGTTTTTCTCTTTCTCCCTTTCACAATGTTATTCTTCGTTTTTCTTTTGCAAACCAGACAATACAATTCACATTCATTCATTACACAGTCATAGTAACGAAGTCTTCCCTGTCACACACATTCCAAGGGCATGTTCTCCAACCTTCTCCGCGCCAAAAGAGCACACTTTTACATTTACAGACGTCTTCACATTTTTCGATTCTCTGAATAAAGACGTATTATAATCTACCTTGTGCAGTCGCCATTTCCAACGCTCCTTAGATATCTCCTCAAAACAAATTCGTATACAGAAGAGGAAATCAACTTTCTCAACAACCTCACCATTAATTATTATGCTGCAATCTTCCGAATCGAAAGCCTCCGTTTAATCCTCCGGTAAGTCCTACTTTGCAACTCATTTCACTACTCCGAGGCGAACTTCTATAAAAAAAGAAGTTAATTCATGTTTGGGCCATTTATCAAGCAGCTGATTCCAGTGAAGCGATAAAAATGAAGAAGGAAAACGAACGATGAGCGGAAACTCGTGCGTTTCAATTAAAAGGGCACTTTGGAGGCTAATGAGTTCTTATCCTTTGTGAATCGTCGTCATCTTCCGCTTTCAAAGTTCGACGTGTTTACACCTGAGCAGAGACGAGTGCCCTCTTCTCTGACGTAACTCTGAAACGGAACTCAATTCAACCGAAAGAATTGCTCTTCCCGGAACCAAAGACCGGAAAATACAAAAGTACGAGTACCAAACATATTATTTCGGGATATCAAATTTAAAATTCGCAGCGAGTTCTGTGGGATTCCTTCGAAATTTCATCTCACTTCACAGCTCCACTCTCAAATCAGAAAACATAAATACCGGAATTTTATCACTCAAGAGGTCTGAACTTAATGAGGATCCAAATATGGCTCTCATATCACAATTTTAACGGTATTGTGAAATCGTTGTTTGCGCTTTATTATTTCTGTGGCATTTTAGCGTAAATTTTCGCACGAAGTTGTACACTATACGGATGAAGAATCTTCTTACGTCTCACTACGGACCAAAACTAAACAACGGAACTCAGAATTAGCTAATTATAAGTCGAAAGACCCACTTATCTGTCAGGGGGCCTAACTCGATCACTACGTTGATATAAATAATTTATTCTCAAGAAGCGAAAAATATCAACATGACAGGGACTCGAACCCAGGTCTTAGATAGACTTCTTTTGAAGAAGCCAATTACTGAACATTGAGTCTACATTGAGCACTAATTGCCAATTATCGCGCCACTTCATAAGTATATCATTCGACAGGGTTAATCTCTCCACTCTCTATTTCCGTGTAAATTACAGAGTCGTCCGCGAATAACCTATCTTTACGATCAAAGTGATAACTTAGGACTTGGATGTATCCCAAAAATAATAACGGCACGATTACACTGCCTTGCGGAACGCCCTGGTTCACTTTAAACAAGGTTACTAATAATACCTCCTAGTAATACTCGCTGCTCGGAAAGAAACTCGTTTATCTAGTTTATTACTTCTCCACTGATACCTGCAACTTTTAATTTGTATAGTAATTAACGACGCGAGACCTTATTAAATGCTTTCCTAAAATTTAAAACTATTACAACGACTTGCCTTTTATTTCCGGCAAATGTGAATAAATCGTGAACTAATAACAATCGATGACGCACCGTAGGAAACTCGAAATAATTTTTACAGCTAATAATATACAAATCAAATTCAGTCGTCAAATTAAGCAAAATATCCACATTTACGTAAGTTATTGATTGAAGAGAGATATTCGGGGAAGTGAAAAAGTGTCGATGAGTGGGGTTCATGGGAATACCCGAGGCGTAATCCACGGGATAAATTAAAAGAATCGACGTAAGCGTTTGAAGCCTCACTTTTCAAATGAGTCGCCGAGGCGTTAAATATTCGAGATAGCAGCAATGGCGGTCCGAGAAATCCGTTCCCTTCTTAATTAGCTCTCTTACAGAAATCGAGGGTTCGACTCACGAAAATCGATCGGAAACGAGAGTCGAGATCATTCGCATTACCAATGAAGGAAAAATTCGCTAACCAGGGGTGGTTAGGCGCTAGCTCCTCCATATGGGGGCCTCGATAAGACTTTGCTAATTAATCCTCAATAACAAATTGCCTTTTCAGGAAAGAGTCTTATATTTGATGAGATAGTCCACATATTATGTTCATGAGCATATTACATTTTTATATCACTATATAATGTAAAAAGTCTCTCCATAAAACATTGTAATTTATAAAAATATTATTTATAGTAGTTAGAAACCTGTTAGTTTATTCTTGCCGTGATGAAGCGAATGAGATTTCTATGAGATGTATATTTGGTATATTTATCCTACCGACGTTTTTCACAAAAGAAAAGTTTTGTTATCGAAAATGTTTGCAAGAGAATTTTTTCGATAGATAGCATTTCCGCAACATTTTATATTTGTTAACAATTATTGTGCTGCCAAAATTGTTTCAGAATAGTTGTATTACTTGGTTGATAGGTCACAAAATGTTTTAAACGGTAACTTTTGTCAGAAAACATTTTGTTCAGGGAGTATTTTGTTAAATACAAACATTGTATTTTTGATTGCAGTGAATCCTGTCAAATGAGGAACCTATATTAAAGTTGTCTTCTGCGGAAAGAAATGACGGCCCAACGAAATGATTATTTATTTATATATTCGCCAGATATCATTAAGGTACTGAACCCATTTTCGAAAACCCACGCGCTTTCCGATTACATAGAAATATAAAATTTAGGGATTCATTCGACGGCCAATAGGCTATTGTAAATATTGCTACCAAAAGTATACTTGGTTTGTCTCCAGATGGCTCAAACTCCTCCCTATTAAATGCATGCAAAGATCATTTTGATAGAATGCAATTTTTTTTCCAGAAATAAATTAGAATCGAAAGCGGAACAAGCCCACGTTAGTAAAGCACAATGACTCTACGAGGATCGTTTTTCGTAATATCGCATAAGGAAAAACCTTAAGTAATGATATTATTAAGCAACGCTCATACCTCAGTAGCTTTCATATTATCACAGCCATGAACCAGACTGAGACAAAAGGATATAAAAGATACATTTTTCTCTATCCCGAGCCAAAAGACAAGTGATAAATATCTCATTCATAACGATACGGTAGTAGGACCTAAATGATTTGTAAGAAGATAATAATAATTTAAATTTAACGAAGCAATTGAATGTGCTTTATCTTCAGTAAATCTCCACCTGAAATTGTACCCTGCAATCCGCATTTCGGCGTGTGGCAGGGGGTGCAAGTAACATTATTCCACTTCTATTGTTATGTGCTATGAATTAAGGAAATTAAGGATTGGGAGAAGGCGGGTGGCAAAGTAGTGGTTGGAGGACTTAAAGGCGAGACGGGAGAAACTATTCGGGAAAATAGGAACATCTTGGCTACTTCTTTATGTCGCAATACATGCGGTTTCTCAAACGGAGGGTGCAAGATTGGTAGATTCTGGTATGAACTTGCATTTTGATGCCCGAGGTTCTCCATCTTTCCCAAATGTATTGCATTTATGATAACTACGGCTAAATTTATTTTACTTCGAGTAGAATATGTTTGCTTTGACGAGAGATTCGTCAACTGAATGGAAATTAATGCAAACCGAACAGCTGATCAAATCGCATATCCCATTCTTTTTTACTCCAACGTACATTTTCATTTGAACGATTTATCCAACTTACATAGTGGCGAAGGAAGAAAGCAATTTAATAAAATACATCAAAAGATAATATAAGTCTGGAAAAGTTAAGTTTTCACTGTTTAAAAATCAATGGGAATGAACGAGCAATATTGATATATGCTTAAAATTTGTATATATGATTTATAGAATTTTTCTTATAAATAACCCGCAAGTCTATAATACGGTTTCCAGTTGAACCAAATTTACTCCGACTCGAAAGTCACTTTACTCAATTCTTTAGCGTTAATCAATCATGCGATACACCATCATACACCTCTACACGTCAGTAATATGTTATTGTCATAAGTGTTAAAGGGTGTCTGCTTTAATGTCGTACTTTGCATGTAATCGATGATTTGTATCTCACTTTATTCTTCTGTATGTATCCGATGATAGCTGAAAGGCCGAAACCGGTCGAATATTACAAATCGTGTAGAAAATACGAAGTGTGGCTGTCTCATTTATTCATTAGTAGTTAGCAAATAATTTTTTTTTATTTTGACGTCGAGGGAAGACGATAACTATATAACAATGAAAAGCTATCAAATACTTCGGAGTGATGTAATGTTACGCAACATTATCTGTTACATCAATGTTTTTAGTACATCCGGTGGATCGAATATTTCAAGAAATATTTGCAACTAAAACGTTTTTCTAGCAAATTTCGTGAAGCAGAATATCTAAGAAAACATAAATGATAACGAAAATGTATGTAAGTAGTGGACAAATTGAGCAAAACTCTATGAAATTGTGTATGAAACGAATCCACCGTAACGAAGTTCTAAGAAAAAATAGCGAATGTTCTTAGCGAAAGTGCAACCGCAGCGAAGGCGCTCCGAAGAGAAAATGCTTTGTAGCGGAAACATCGGTAGCGAAACTGTAATTGTAACGAAAAGTTATGTGTGTCGAATTTTCCGGTTCCGTTCCGCCAAACAATTATGGGCAGATACTTAAACATTTATGAATAATTAACTATTTGTTCTCTTTAGTTACATTCACTGTATAAATGATGGAAAATTTTCTATGAGTAAAATATTTACACAACATATTTATAATTCCTACAAATTGAAAAGGTTAAACGTTAGAAACTCTCTTCACTTAATAATTTATTTGATAGAAAATGTATTAGAAGATTACACCAACTTCTTCCTATTGAAGAGATTTCATGCCGGTTGCTGAGGGTCGACAATATGTTGCAATTTACGAGTGGTAAATTAATCAAACGGTTTTTTTTGTGAAAAATTAGAGGTTCGAATTTCTCTACTTCCTTTCCTTTCTTGTTAGATTACGTCGGGGTTATTCAGTGATTGGTGAGTGATTCGTCTCTGAATTTAAGCCCAACAAAATTTGTGATTACATTTCCCTATCTTAAATCGTTCACTGCCAAATAAATATTCCTTATTTGAATCCACTATGGAATACTAACGCTGTATTGAGGCCGGATCTTGGAGGATCGCATACGTAACTTCGCCGTAAATCCCGAGCAAGGAAAGAAAAATCCGGGACTCGAATACAGATCCACGGAATCCATTTCCACCGTCTGGAGGCTTAACCCAATCAAAATAAACTCTTCTATTTTTACGCGTGGATTCCAAGTCGAACGATAAACTGATTTTCCGTCCAGGGAAAGGGTTATTTCCGTCGATGTCCAGTCGAAACGTGTAACTCTTGGCCCGAAAATAATGAGAGCATTAGAAGCATTCATACGTCCTCCTCTTCAGTTATTTTAAGATTACAGCATTCCATAACTAAATGCAAGAATAACAAATACACGTGAAAGGTGTGAGTCATTCGTTCTTCGAAAACTATGAAAACTGTTAAACATAAGGTAACTGTGCTGCACAGAGACGGGAATCACTAATGCCACACCGACGCATCAACAAAAATGAAGGCCAATCACCAAACTCCTCATTTTGTGTAAGAGGTCTCCTCTCCAAAGCTAAAAACACAGCGCTCGAAAGAGCTCAATCGCGTAATTTTTACAAGAACTTTTACCCTTTTCTTTTCCGTCATTCCACACATATCTGCCTATATAGCAAACGTCATAATTAATTTAATATTATTCATAACATAACATTTCATAATAATGTAACAACATGTCATAATAAATTTTACTTTATTCAAATGTCATTTCATAATAAATAATCATATTTAGGGGACTCCGAATAGCAATCTAGATAACGAGTTCGATTTCGGTGAAAGCGGTCCAGGGTTCGATTCCCTGTGGGAGCCCATGAGCGAAATGACCTTAGCTGTCGAAGCACTTTTAACAATACTACAACCACTACCATAGGTCCTACTCCTTTATCTTGATGAATGAAACGATTATCATTTGTCTTTTACTACGAATTAGATAAAAATGTATCTTTCATTTACTTTTGTCTTAGTCCATGGATGTGATGATATGAAAGCTACTGAGGTATGAGTGATGCTAAACTATGACATTAATTAAGGTTTCTCCTTATGCAATGTTACGAAAAGTGTTACTCGTAGAGTCATTGTGCTTCACTAACGTGGGCTTGTTCTTCTTACAGCATTCTGACTCTGCGAGGAAAGCAAAGGGCGAATTACCTCACTCCCCATCTTCTCTAGTAAGCCTCATTTCCCTCTCCTAGCCTTTCGTATGTGAAAGTAGAGGGGATGAGGTCCCAACCGGCAATCAGGCTGAATAATTTATAGACCACTACTATTATTTCGTCACTTTTTAAGTTTAGAGACAATTCACGGGAAGAACGACCAGAAGTAACTATCCGTCCTGGAAATAACTTCCCTGAATCGCTTCTTAGTTTTCTCTCGGAGTTCGTTGCTAACTGGAATTACAATATCAGCTATCTCGTCGACGAGATCTGTAGTGACAAACTTTTCGAAAAGCTGACGTTGTTAATCAAGTCTTCTATACCTAAGCGAAATCCACCCGAGGGATTCCATCATAATCCAAACACTACTGTCGAATCTAAAATCTCCCTTTGCAAACCTAAGCGCTCTAAATTGAACCATCTCAAGATCGGAGACTAACCCCACTTCGTGAGGATCCCAAATTGCACAGCAATACTCGAGGAGAGGTCGAATTGGGGAAAAGTACGGTATTTCCTTTACTTTTGATGAAAATCCCCTCAAAATCCTACTGAGTAACCTTTGCATCCCATTCGCCTTTCCTACTACGCTTCGAATGTGCTCTTTGAATGAAAAACTACTACTGAGCGTAATACCTAGGTATTATGATGTCTCACGAACTCCAAAGGACGTCCTGCAATATATTACAGATACCTAAAAAACACTGAAATACAACAAAATCGCAATACCCAAAGGGAACTGTGCAGCTAAATACGCATAAATACTCGCCCTTGTTATTAATTCAGCATTGATTAATTAAATATTTCTAAAAAATTATAATTGTTCTCTATTTCCAATCGATGTCAGACTAGGGTGAAAATGTATAACCCATATTTAACCCAAGTTAATACATTTAAGTGTATCTTATGATGAAGGGGAAGAATTTTGTTACAAAAGGCATTTTTGACTTTTCACTTCTTCTTTAGAAATTTGAAATCAAAACAAAAGAAGGCGCATCGAAGTCACACCACAGCCGACTTCAGCAAAACTCTCAACTCCGATTAATAACAGATCCAAATGCCATCGGCGAATGAATTTCTTTCCCAAAATTAAATTAGAAATAGTGCAAATTTGAGGTGCCTATGATGTGAATGTAAGTAGAATATAAATTGTTATTCATGATATCAAACAGAGGAGATCAAGTAGAGATCAGATAACTCGAAAGCAGCAAAAGACAGCGTCTCCATGGCAACTGCGGATTGCTAAGGAAACGTACGTCCGATGCTTCTCTCTAATCCACTTTCCACACCAATTCCTTCCCCATTCTTTTCATCCCAATTCTGGTCTCATCGCCTGCGCCTAATGACCATTTCACCTTTAAACGTACCCTCAACACTCCCTTTTTCCTTCATCTTCTCGCTCTTCTTCACAGCCTCTCTGCCTCATGAAGCCAACTGTCGTCTTTCGGCGAATTTTATTACATTCATACTGAAGGCTGTAACGATACTTCACAAAAACTTTCATCGGGTATTTTACGTCAGATTGGAAGGAGAATAACTGATGCAAGTAGGGTTTCCAAAGCCACGGCGTTTTAAAACATTCCGAAATCGGATACGGGAAATCGTATTTTCCAAGGATTCTCTGCAAGTGCTGATTTTTTATGTTAACGTTCGCGATTATCAATATTAAAGGCTACAAAGTAGATGTAGTAGGTAATACTTTTTAAAAGCTCATATTTCCTGCAGACAATTGACGACTAGGAAAATAAGAGCTGTTACGCCGGCTAATGATGGAAATGCGTGGGAATATGTGCGATCGAGGAATAGAAGAAAGAAAGCGAGTGTAAATGAAGTGCGGCTCCCTTCAGCAGCTCCGCCCAGGGGCAGGTGCGAATTTCCCCTTTTAATCAAGAGCACACTCCTGCACCTGACAACACCATCAAGGAATCGATAGAGATTTACATATCGTAGGGAACTTCAACATACTTTAAGCGAAGGCATAAATAATGCTCCATCTCTGGGAGATTTATCACATTCACTTCGGCTAAATTCAATTCTATTTTATTCTTATTACGTATTAAATCGGTCGTACTGCAAAATAAAAATCGATCTACATATGTAGCCTATAAGCCGCCTGTCGGCGTGTGGCAGGGGGTGCATGCACCATGACTACTTACCTAATTGATTACTTTCGCGTATCGTTCTCGGAGAAAAAAATAATTTTTGAAACGACTTGATCTAGGGTCTATTTCTCTAATTTTTCTCTCCGAATCAGAACGGCCAATGTAACAGGGAGGATGCATAACATCGGCTACATCTACTAAAATACCTTCCCTGAGCTTATTAAATAAATTGAGTCTTTGTTTAAATCTTCTATCTTCTAGACATTCCAATCCTGCGTTCTAAAGCATTTGAGTAACTCTCACTGATTTCTCGTAACAATTTTGCATAAAATGCATCGCCTTTTACTATAATTTTTCGAAATCTCGAAAACAAATTAACAATTAATTACAAATGATTCATTAATTTCATATAGGAATTCATACACTGCACACATATTTCAGGTGAGGCCTGACCAACGCAACGTAACATCGCTCACGAATTTTTTGGTCAATTTATTACAATAGTTTAGAGGTCTACGTTACAAATGTTCATCGGAAAAGGAAAATCTGCAATCAATATTAGGTGAGATCGGGATCTTTATCTGGGGTAGGAACAAATGCACATTCCCCACAATCGATCGAAAACAATCAATGGAATGGTTTATTCAAAAAATAAAAAAGAAATACCAATCGAGATCTTCCCAAGAGAGATAGAGTGGTTACCAGTAACATCTTTGGTTTCACCAAAGATGTTACGCTAGTATACTGTGTTCCCGTGAGAAATAGAGCTGTGATTCTGATCTCCACGATGCATCACGATAATAAAATAGACGAATCGACTAAAGACCAAATTATAACAATTAAATAAAGGTAGTGTCGACTCATGCTATCAGCTTTCTAACAATTATAGTGTTGCTAGGAGACAAAAATATGGTCATTAGCTGTTTTCTTTCACTTTTTGAATGTTTCTGCTATCGATGCCTGCATTATATATAATAGTAATGTTTAAAATAAAAGTACGAGGCTAAGTAAGGAATTCATAAAGGAACATCAGACGTCAAAATCTCTAAGTCAGTGTATTCCGAATAATCTCCGAAAACAGAGAAGACATGGACCTCGAGAGCAGTCAATCTGTGTCACCTTCGAAGGGAAGGGAAGGTGGAGGAAACAAGGCCAGAATTGTAACAAATAAATGTGCTATTTGTCCTGGTTTTATAGGCAAAAAGCACACAATATTAAATTTTTTTTAAATGTAAGGATATGAGTGACAAAATGAATTGAAAATAAATACTTTTCTGCAAAAATTAAAATGATAATCATCACAAAAAGATCTATTTCTTAATAATTTTCGAAGTCTTTTTAAATATTAAAAATGCAACTCATAAATTATTTGATTAACATAAGAAAGAAAATAACCTGATAATTTTATGTGAAAATTAAAAAAATAGTCTGGGGTCCTAAATGACCCCACGCGAGAAGATAAAGGACTCTTTTACGCGAGTAACTAAGGGTTAATTAACTTCCTGTTGTAGAATATAAAGAAAAACTATAAGCAGCAATTTAAATGGGCGTTGGCTACAATGAGTTGGTGTCAATGATGAAATTATGCGAAACATCGTATACATTTCAGAATTGGCTGAATTTTGAAATAATTTACATCAAAACTTGGAAAATTTTGAAGTTTACGATAGAATGTCATTTGAGCCGAACTATTACGGGAATGCAAAGAAATTGATGTCATTAATCGACTTTAATGAGCTGAGGAATAAAGATTTGCATTCTAAGAAGTAACGAAGAGACAATTAACTCCTCATAAAAGCATCGATTTGTGGAATTAGAGATAGTTATCGCGGAAGTCACTCAGTTGAGGCTCCTCCGTCTTCGAAAAACGAGAGAACAGCGTGTTTGTGAGGGCAAAGGGGACCCCACATTCATTGGCTTTCGAAGCACGTGGACTTGGAAATTGACGCTTGGGGGACCTTAACAAGACGTCGATGACTCTACAATACTGATTTAAGGGCGTTGAAAAGACCGCACGTCCGTTATTTATTTGGAATCTATTAATTTCCGGATGTCTTCTTCCATCTGATGCAACTGTTACATCCTCTTTTTATTTACATACTTCAACATCGTGATGCGTTTATTAAATCACCAAATGCGTATTATCGATAGCAAACGTTTACAACGATGTAAACATTCCTGTTCGTTATTTTCAGGCTGGACTTTTTGTTAGATTAGAAGTAATGTGCGATTTTAAGGGAAAAAATATCAATCACTCAATTTTGGGTGAGCGCAAATTATTTCTTTCGTTCAAAACATACTCGAATATGTTTCGCGCTGCCTCTTTTCGTGGATTTATTTTCGTCGTATTTTAAGCTTCCACCTGCGCTCCATTCTCTTCACTCTGCTCTCCCTTTTGCGCCATTCACATTTCCCTCACACACACCAGCATTCCTGCTGCCATACATCTTTTCATGTTGTCTTTTCTTACGCCAAATCGTCAGGAGTTTAATTTGGAGCCCAACAAACGTAGGAATACAAAGAAATGCAACGAATGTCGAATCTTAAGAGACGCATGGAAAGGAGTATTATCAGAAGTCAAGAAATAAAAAAGTGGTAAACAGAATAACAAGGATCGAATAGCAGAACGAGAGGAGAATGCCAACCTATTCTGCTTGACTACGAAAGCCGAAAAATTTGAAAATAAAAACGATTATTACTGAAAAACTAATGCCCATTTAGACAAACCCCGTTTCACTTTTGTTTAATTTCATCTCCTTTACCTCGGAAAAATATATTTCGTTCAAATCGGCGGAGCAGCTCGTGTGGTCTCTCCTTGTTACTCCAAACAAAGAAAATTGCAAAAAGAAAAAAGTCGGCACAAAGTGGCAAAATGCATGAACTAAGGAAAAAAGAATAGGTTAGTAAAATAAAACATCGAGTATACGTGATTGCAGATGAAACATTTTCACTGCCGGAAAATACCCAAAGAGTGATGTAAAGAACTTGCGAAAGAAAGAGATTTTAATGCGGTTTATATAAATTCTCTTCGTTTTTCCGTTCGGAAATAAAAACCCAATGATGATCATCGATACTGCTCTGTTATCGAGAATCGATTAATGTTAACGACTGCCAAATCAAAAATAACACTTAAATAAATATGAATTTTTGTTCGACGTCAATTAAAAGATGGCAGAATAAGATGGCGATGCCAACTTCCCTCAGTATCGCCATCTGTCCTCTAGCACTGGTACTTATGTATGGAGAGGGTTATAATATTCACAAGATATTCAGAATATATATCAGAACGTAAATATGAATCGTCTGCGAGTTATAAAACGGTATTTTATCGATAATAAATTACGCAAATCGTGAAAACGCGTAAATAAAACTAAATCAACAAAAAATCTGCGAAGCCGTATAACGTCCCTCTATCGGCAAATTTGCAATACGCCGACCGGTGGCTTGAAGACTGTTAATGAAATGAACAGAAATATAAAACATAATTGCAGGAAATTGAGGGAGCGATTCACAAACTTGTTGGCGCTCCAACCTTCGATTTATTCCCTAGAGAATTATAACGAAATCTTCCGGTCAAAGAAAGCTAATATTTTTATACATATAAAAAGAAGATTAAAATACACTATAAATTTAGAAATTAAATGAGTTACTATTTACTTTTCTGTCGCAGTTTTTCCAATCAAATATAAAGTCTTCCTTCGAACAATAAGTCGATTTAGAAAAATAATTCAAAAGACTTTCAAAAAAATAAATCAAGTGACTCCAACTACTTGAAAGTTTTGATTCGATAAATACACACACGATAAACGCACAGAAATCAACTAATGTAATCCCTCGAATGGTCAATTGCACTGGTCCAATTATTTTAACCTCTTCAGCCGGCCCTGACAATTTCTGACCACTTAGGGTTTAAAAATAAACTCATGTTATTTCGCATCTTTCGAATCTTATCGTCATTTTTTGTCGCCAAAAAAGTTTTAGAATCAAATTATTCTGTACAATTGAAGACCACATAAATAGGTCCTTGAATCTGAAACGGGACATCGAGCAATTGATACCGAAAATATAGCGAAAATAACTACAATCGATATTGTTGAATCATAATTGTGAGAAAGCGAGATTATCTCGACAACGCGAAAGTTTCCCTTTAAATTGCGGTGAGTTGATTTAATCGAAGGACGCCAAGAAAATAATCAAGAGCCAAACAAGTAAGGGAATAGTTGTCACATTTCTGCAGACGGAATTCTCGAAGATTTAAACAAGCTACGTCGTATCAAATGTTCTAGATTAAAACTGAAAAATATATATTTATTCAGAAACTTCAATTTTTCCAATAATGTCACACAGAGGCCTGACAAAATTGAGCTAAAACGAACGCTACTCTTTCCGCATTTACAGTTCATTACTAGTTTTTCTTGTTTCTATAGTTTTTGTCAGTAGCCAAAAAGGATGATAAATACTTAAAGGTAACAAGAGAGCTACACCGATTCAATCCTCGATTATGTGAACGTTTAGAAGGAAGAGGATCGTTATTTTTATTTTCTCATCCAAAATCCACGTCTCTCTGTCCACATTTTTCCCTGGTGTTATTTTGTTATTATTATATTGCTATAATTAATAATCATCATTATTGTAGTTTTATTATTTTAAATCTGCTATCAGTATTGTTATCTCCATTTAAGATTTTTTAATACAATTAGTTTTCCATCGAATAATTTTGTAATCTGCGTGTTTTCTATTTTCATGTATTCTCATGACTTTCCATTGTATGTTTTTTTTGACGTCGTGCAATTTATATTCATTTATTTTTATATTCATATTTACAGATTTTAACTGATTATAAAAATTCCCCTCACATCCTTTAACTAAGAATATCAGTATGTGGTAAATGGAAAATGCACACCGATTAAATTCATGCTAAAGGCTGATAACTGGGGAAATAATTTCGTTACATCTATTACAACTAAATGATAAAATGTTGTATGAAAGAGTACCAGACTATTTATCTAAAGACGTGTAATAGTGACCACGTATCATTCATAAGCCACTGGACAAATTTCAAATTTAAGAATATTTAAGCTCAAAACAACTTCCACAATATTGTGGTTTAAATTAATTAATAGTCTGCCTAAATGAAATCGAAACGTAGAAAATGAAAGAATGTTCAGAAAGGAATGTGTAAATATTCTAAAAAATGCATTTGTAAATGTACTGGATGTTATTATTAAGGTGTAACTTATGTTTTTTATTCCGTTCTTTTTCTTATCTTGCGTTATGTTTCTGTTTCACTAAATTCGAACTTTGTAGTTTTAAGAGAATTTCTTGTAAGGTAATCATTAAAAAAAAACCCTTGAAGAAACATCATTACTACTACTACTAGATTTAAGAAGGGTTTTCGCAAGTTGCGAATTGTTTTTCTGTTGTGAATCTCTTTTCCTATGATTTTCCCAAGTTTATGACACCCAAAACTGATTTTCCAGTTCTCCCTCTAATTACTGTGCACGCTTAAGGTTATCTCCGTAATTTCATCGATGATGACTTACAATTAGATGAAAGAAGACGATTCACTTTCTCGATCTCGGCTGAACAAACATATTTATTATTATAACTACAATTCAATATTATCAGTTTTAGAGTTATTACTACAGCATTTCTTACGATAATTTCAAATTAAGATTAACTGCGTATAAGAAAAAATAAGTAAGGAGCGTAGAAAAAGTTAGAATGGGCACGATTGCTTAGTCTTGATCTATTACTTGTACTGCGATTTTGATGTTCCCATAAATAATTAGGGGCCTATCATAGTTATAAACCGATGTACGTGATAGATATATCAATAATAAGTTTTAAAGAATAACAATATTATCTCAATGGTAGGCTTCCTTTGATGAGTGAAAGAATTGTATACACAGCTTTAGCTGAAAATTTTTAAAGATTCAATTTTAATTCGCCCTTCCTGTCGCTTTCGGACCAAACACGCTCTCATATACTATGTCTATGAATTCCTCTTCCATCCGTACTTTGTGTTGGTCGAATAACCAAACCCACGCCTTTGGCTCACAAAAACAGCCTTTTCTGAATCAGGGGATAACAGAAGAATAATCTAAAGAAGTTTTCGAACCTTTTCCCCTTCTCGCGATGCTTTTTAAAAATAGAATTAGGACTTTGTAAAGTTATATTATGCATAGTAAATTAAGCGTATCAATAATCATATGGTCAAATTTATTTTTAAATCCTCATAAAAAGTAAAATATTTAATATTGTAAATCGAACTTTTAAATTTAGTAATAAACCAGTACTGCTTTTGGTAGGCTTTTGAGGGCTTCCCCTCCCGACTGGAGTGAATACCAGGCCAAGTTTTTTATTTTTTCATTTCCCCATCAATAATGACCACCACTTGGGTTGTTCCTTTTCTGTGGTCCCAACAAATAAATAAATATTTCTCAACATTTGACCCATTCATTGATGAATCCTGTTTTCATACTCCTCGAATAACAACTTCAATGATTATTATGAAAGAGTACACCATTAAAACAGAATGCAGTTTCACAATATCCAACGATAAAGGCGCATCCCGTTAATTTCTTAAATAAGAGGGATCGGTGACAGGAAGGCCAATTAAGCCATTGCATTTGGCGAAAAGAGAGAGGGGATTTTAGTATGCAAATTGCCGCCGTCCTGTATCCATGGAGACAGGAGGGGAACTCGATAAAGAGGCGACGTCTTCAAGGCGACAATATGGGGGAAAGGAAGTGCCGATAACAAGAAAAAGAGGGAGCAAAATATAAACGGATATTCGGAGCGAGAGAGAGGCGGATAATCGGAAGACGCGAAAAGGGAGGCGGATAAGAAAAAGGAAGGAGAAAATATTTTTGCAGGAGAATAAACGAGCTTCGGATGAAAGCAGATCTCCTTGGTTTCCCTTGACAACTGCAAGCAGCGATGCCTTAAACTTAGGCAGAGAATATACAGTCTGCATGAAATAAACAATAAGAATACTCAATATCATGAGGTGAACATATTCTCTATAACTACTCGAGATAATTTGGATAGATACAGTGTCAGCGAACAATTTGCAGCGGAATATGGATCGAGGAAACCTCAACGTCCAACTACAGTAACTTAATATAATCTAAAGCACAAACTTCCATCCATTCAAAGCAGTCCTCCGTACTTTCCTTACATCTTCCAATCCATTTCATTATATAACTACCACCCATTTTCGCTGCTTCACTCATGCGTAGCAAATATATTTAATGATTTTTTAGTCTTTACTTCCAATAATACATTAGTTACCCTACGACAAGTTGATCGGCCTGAAGCAATGTCGAAAATCACCTTCAGTGAAGACGGCATCATTAAACTTCAGAGACAGATAAAACCGAATAAAGCTCCTGGTCCTGAAGACATAGCAGCTCGGGTATTCAAGGAAGTAGCGGAAAGCGTAGCTTCTTTCCTAATGTAACATTTGAAAAGTTTACGAACGAAGGTAAGGTCTCGAAAGATTGGGAAATAACGCATGCCACTCCAATATTTAAAAGCGGCTTAAAGGAGCGAATCACAGGCCAATCTCTTTAACGCAATTGAGCGTTAAATATTGGAGCATATAATTGCTATTTCTTAAATGAGCTTTCTCGACACGTCCAAATACATGGTGAGAAATCAATACGGTTTTCCTAAGACACGGTGTCGCGAGTCTCAGCTGGCGTTATAAGTACAGAATAATATTGTGGTTTAGTACTGAATATTATTAGTTTTAACTTGGTTAAAGTGACCTCGGACGTCCTCGACGTAATAGGACCGTTACTATTTTTTTGTACATCAATAACAGTAGTAATAACATTGACAGTAAAGTTAGGACATTTGCGGACATTTGTGGGGAATAGAAAGTAGAGAAGTCCTTTAGAAAGATTTATAAATAATCATGAAATGGTGCAATAATTAGCGATAATATATAACATTTGAGGTATGGCGTCGGATATTACCATATGATTAATTAAAATGCATATGTTAATTGGTGAGTTGCGAGCCACCGTTACAGATTATGAGTCTATGCACACATCCGCCCAAGCTGTAAAAAGAACTGTAATTCAAACCGAAAATCAGAACGGGATGATTACGGTTCCCGGTTTCCGTTCAGAAATTTAAATTTTTCGGCTCCCGTTCGGCTTCCATTTTGGCGGTTTTATCGGTTTCCGGTTCGACGCTGAAAGAAAAGTCCGTCGTTGGTTTTAAAATATTTCTACTTCCCGACATTTAAAGATTAGTTCCTGCAGCTGAAATTTTCCTAAGGAAGAGAAGGCGAGATGAAGGGCAGGATAAGAAGCGATTTTCCCCTCTCACGAGGGAGAGACGATCTCAACGTCATCTCCAATAAAAATCCAGAAAAAAGGCATCTCCTCTCTTTTGGCAATTTGACTCAACACCGCCAAGTTGCTTCGCCTGCCACTCACTCAACGAAAGCAATTCTCCGAAAGAAAGAATGCTTTTGGGGTCGCGGAAAACTCTGTTTCAAGGGCGAAGAAAGGACATGCTCAAGATTTGCTCTTCGAACCTTCTTTTAAATCACGATCACCGTTCGTACACTATTGAGTCACCATAGTGCTAATTGTATTGTATTTTGATACCCTATGCACATGAAAAAACTCTATGACAGACATGTAACAGAATATGAAAAATACCAAATTTTGATCACTAAGGTGCACCCACCTAATTTCACCTGGTTCACCTGCCAGTCGGAAGCAACTACTTGTTAATTAGTGCCTAAACGCCGTAAGCGTTACATGTATTATGTCAACTTTCTTACGTAAAATCATTTATTACTTTTATCAAAATGAAGCGCACCTTAAATTTTAATACTATTGATGCCTCGATCTTGGTTTGCTCTGAGAAATAATACATATGTGAATGTATGACTAAGGATGAATATCGATTTCTTGCATTCTGCTTCTCTAAACTTTTATTGCCCGGAATATTACATATCATTATCTAGTTTAAGTATTTTTAATCCTGAATATTTCAGTAATAACATAGGGAGGTGGACGCATAATATTTTTAAGCCACGTCTTCCTAGAGCGTATTATATACGAAATACTAAAGCGCCTCGAAAAGAATTCAATCTCCTTTCTTCTTTTACGATTCCACCAAAGAGCAGCGATCAATCCGACGAAGCAGTTCTTAACAAATCTCTTTATCTTCCCTAAACCTTGCTTATTTCTGGAATTCATCTCTTATCGGTACCGAAAACAGCAAGTATAGTCAAGGATTAGTCAATTAGCGAAAAGTGTCAACATCGATGAGAGAAAAATAAAAGCAACTTTACTAGTGAATTTCATTCTTCCACGAGTTGATGATAGCCGATGTTGGCGATATGCGTTGAAACCTAGGTCGCGAAGGATTGGAATTGTGGTAACGTGTAAAAGTTGTTTTAATTCCTCTCTCCTCAAGAAGAGTGACTATAAAGCTGAGACATTGGTTTTAGATATGACATTCATTTCATCGCATCAATTCTCCTGATGAAGCAGCGATCGTAAGTGCTCTTTCGGATGTGTCGCGTTAAATTCACTTTCTTAAAACATAATGCTAATTAATTATTTTGACGTTACAAATTCTAAATTACAGCGATCACGGAGATTTTTATGACAATCGATGGAAGGTTCTAAATCCGAAAGAAAAACCGGAAGTGTATTCAGCCTACTTTGAGAGATATTTTTAACCTTTGCGAATGATTTTAAAATCAGCCTCCAAACACGAGATGTATTACGATGTATGGTAATGCATTGCTGGATTATATTTTTTCGTCCGCTAATAACTGCGATGAAATCGGGAAATTAATTCATTGAGGAGTGATAAGGAAAGTGTGTCATCGTGAAACTGCCAACATTCTTGTCACTTTTATTGGAGGATCCAGAGTTAGATTCCGAAATAATCGAAGACCCTATGTAAGATATATAAGTAAAGAAGATAAATCATTAAATTTCAAGTATTCTGTAAAATTTATTATTTATTAAAAATGTGTTATTTATAACCTGATAATTTTATGTGAAAATTAAAAAAATAGTCTGGGGTCCTAAATGACCCCACGCGAGAAGATAAAGGACTCTTTTACGCGAGTAACTAAGGGTTAATTAACTTCCTGTTGTAGAATATAAAGAAAAACTATAAGCAGCAATTTAAATGGGCGTTGGCTACAATGAGTTGGTGTCAATGATGAAATTATGCGAAACATCGTATACATTTCAGAATTGGCTGAATTTTGAAATAATTTACATCAAAACTTGGAAAATTTTGAAGTTTACGATAGAATGTCATTTGAGCCGAACTATTACGGGAATGCAAAGAAATTGATGTCATTAATCGACTTTAATGAGCTGAGGAATAAAGATTTGCATTCCAAGAAGTAACGAAGAGACAATTAACTCCTCATAAAAGCATCGATTTGTGGAATTAGAGATAGTTATCGCGGAAGTCACTCAGTTGAGGCTCCTCCGTCTTCGAAAAACGAGAGAACAGCGTGTTTGTGAGGGCAAAGGGGACCCCACATTCATTGGCTTTCGAAGCACGTGGACTTGGAAATTGACGCTTGGGGGACCTTAACAAGACGTCGATGACTCTACAATACTGATTTAAGGGCGTTGAAAAGACCGCACGTCCGTTATTTATTTGGAATCTATTAATTTCCGGATGTCTTCTTCCATCTGATGCAACTGTTACATCCTCTTTTTATTTACATACTTCAACATCGTGATGCGTTTATTAAATCACCAAATGCGTATTATCGATAGCAAACGTTTACAACGATGTAAACATTCCTGTTCATTATTTTCAGGCTGGACTTTTTGTTAGATTAGAAGTAATGTGCGATTTTAAGGGAAAAAATATCAATCACTCAATTTTGGGTGAGCGCAAATTATTTCTTTCGTTCAAAACATACTCGAATATGTTTCGCGCTGCCTCTTTTCGTGGATTTATTTTCGTCGTATGTTAAGCTTCCACCTGCGCTCCATTCTCTTCACTCTGCTCTCCCTTTTGCGCCATTCACATTTCCCTCACACACACCAGCATTCCTGCTGCCATACATCTTTTCATGTTGTCTTTTCTTACGCCAAATCGTCAGGAGTTTAATTTGGAGCCCAACAAACGTAGGAATACAAAGAAATGCAACGAATGTCGAATCTTAAGAGACGCATGGAAAGGAGTATTATCAGAAGTCAAGAAATAAAAAAGTGGTAAACAGAATAACAAGGATCGAATAGCAGAACGAGAGGAGAATGCCAACCTATTCTGCTTGACTACGAAAGCCGAAAAATTTGAAAATAAAAACGATTATTACTGAAAAACTAATGCCCATTTAGACAAACCCCGTTTCACTTTTGTTTAATTTCATCTCCTTTACCTCGGAAAAATATATTTCGTTCAAATCGGCGGAGCAGCTCGTGTGGTCTCTCCTTGTTACTCCAAACAAAGAAAATTGCAAAAAGAAAAAAGTCGGCACAAAGTGGCAAAATGCATGAACTAAGGAAAAAAGAATAGGTTAGTAAAATAAAACATCGAGTATACGTGATTGCAGATGAAACATTTTCACTGCCGGAAAATACCCAAAGAGTGATGTAAAGAACTTGCGAAAGAAAGAGATTTTAATGCGGTTTATATAAATTCTCTTCGTTTTTCCGTTCGGAAATAAAAACCCAATGATGATCATCGATACTGCT
Source organism: Ladona fulva (assembly GCA_000376725.2). Classification (NCBI taxonomy): domain Eukaryota; kingdom Metazoa; phylum Arthropoda; class Insecta; order Odonata; family Libellulidae; genus Ladona; species Ladona fulva. The sequence continues at coordinate 615,753 of KZ308452.1, forward strand.
CTGTTATCGAGAATCGATTAATGTTAACGACTGCCAAATCAAAAATAACACTTAAATAAATATGAATTTTTGTTCGACGTCAATTAAAAGATGGCAGAATAAGATGGCGATGCCAACTTCCCTCAGTATCGCCATCTGTCCTCTAGCACTGGTACTTATGTATGGAGAGGGTTATAATATTCACAAGATATTCAGAATATATATCAGAACGTAAATATGAATCGTCTGCGAGTTATAAAACGGTATTTTATCGATAATAAATTACGCAAATCGTGAAAACGCGTAAATAAAACTAAATCAACAAAAAATCTGCGAAGCCGTATAACGTCCCTCTATCGGCAAATTTGCAATACGCCGACCGGTGGCTTGAAGACTGTTAATGAAATGAACAGAAATATAAAACATAATTGCAGGAAATTGAGGGAGCGATTCACAAACTTGTTGGCGCTCCAACCTTCGATTTATTCCCTAGAGAATTATAACGAAATCTTCCGGTCAAAGAAAGCTAATATTTTTATACATATAAAAAGAAGATTAAAATACACTATAAATTTAGAAATTAAATGAGTTACTATTTACTTTTCTGTCGCAGTTTTTCCAATCAAATATAAAGTCTTCCTTCGAACAATAAGTCGATTTAGAAAAATAATTCAAAAGACTTTCAAAAAAATAAATCAAGTGACTCCAACTACTTGAAAGTTTTGATTCGATAAATACACACACGATAAACGCACAGAAATCAACTAATGTAATCCCTCGAATGGTCAATTGCACTGGTCCAATTATTTTAACCTCTTCAGCCGGCCCTGACAATTTCTGACCACTTAGGGTTTAAAAATAAACTCATGTTATTTCGCATCTTTCGAATCTTATCGTCATTTTTTGTCGCCAAAAAAGTTTTAGAATCAAATTATTCTGTACAATTGAAGACCACATAAATAGGTCCTTGAATCTGAAACGGGACATCGAGCAATTGATACCGAAAATATAGCGAAAATAACTACAATCGATATTGTTGAATCATAATTGTGAGAAAGCGAGATTATCTCGACAACGCGAAAGTTTCCCTTTAAATTGCGGTGAGTTGATTTAATCGAAGGACGCCAAGAAAATAATCAAGAGCCAAACAAGTAAGGGAATAGTTGTCACATTTCTGCAGACGGAATTCTCGAAGATTTAAACAAGCTACGTCGTATCAAATGTTCTAGATTAAAACTGAAAAATATATATTTATTCAGAAACTTCAATTTTTCCAATAATGTCACACAGAGGCCTGACAAAATTGAGCTAAAACGAACGCTACTCTTTCCGCATTTACAGTTCATTACTAGTTTTTCTTGTTTCTATAGTTTTTGTCAGTAGCCAAAAAGGATGATAAATACTTAAAGGTAACAAGAGAGCTACACCGATTCAATCCTCGATTATGTGAACGTTTAGAAGGAAGAGGATCGTTATTTTTATTTTCTCATCCAAAATCCACGTCTCTCTGTCCACATTTTTCCCTGGTGTTATTTTGTTATTATTATATTGCTATAATTAATAATCATCATTATTGTAGTTTTATTATTTTAAATCTGCTATCAGTATTGTTATCTCCATTTAAGATTTTTTAATACAATTAGTTTTCCATCGAATAATTTTGTAATCTGCGTGTTTTCTATTTTCATGTATTCTCATGACTTTCCATTGTATGTTTTTTTTGACGTCGTGCAATTTATATTCATTTATTTTTATATTCATATTTACAGATTTTAACTGATTATAAAAATTCCCCTCACATCCTTTAACTAAGAATATCAGTATGTGGTAAATGGAAAATGCACACCGATTAAATTCATGCTAAAGGCTGATAACTGGGGAAATAATTTCGTTACATCTATTACAACTAAATGATAAAATGTTGTATGAAAGAGTACCAGACTATTTATCTAAAGACGTGTAATAGTGACCACGTATCATTCATAAGCCACTGGACAAATTTCAAATTTAAGAATATTTAAGCTCAAAACAACTTCCACAATATTGTGGTTTAAATTAATTAATAGTCTGCCTAAATGAAATCGAAACGTAGAAAATGAAAGAATGTTCAGAAAGGAATGTGTAAATATTCTAAAAAATGCATTTGTAAATGTACTGGATGTTATTATTAAGGTGTAACTTATGTTTTTTATTCCGTTCTTTTTCTTATCTTGCGTTATGTTTCTGTTTCACTAAATTCGAACTTTGTAGTTTTAAGAGAATTTCTTGTAAGGTAATCATTAAAAAAAAACCCTTGAAGAAACATCATTACTACTACTACTAGATTTAAGAAGGGTTTTCGCAAGTTGCGAATTGTTTTTCTGTTGTGAATCTCTTTTCCTATGATTTTCCCAAGTTTATGACACCCAAAACTGATTTTCCAGTTCTCCCTCTAATTACTGTGCACGCTTAAGGTTATCTCCGTAATTTCATCGATGATGACTTACAATTAGATGAAAGAAGACGATTCACTTTCTCGATCTCGGCTGAACAAACATATTTATTATTATAACTACAATTCAATATTATCAGTTTTAGAGTTATTACTACAGCATTTCTTACGATAATTTCAAATTAAGATTAACTGCGTATAAGAAAAAATAAGTAAGGAGCGTAGAAAAAGTTAGAATGGGCACGATTGCTTAGTCTTGATCTATTACTTGTACTGCGATTTTGATGTTCCCATAAATAATTAGGGGCCTATCATAGTTATAAACCGATGTACGTGATAGATATATCAATAATAAGTTTTAAAGAATAACAATATTATCTCAATGGTAGGCTTCCTTTGATGAGTGAAAGAATTGTATACACAGCTTTAGCTGAAAATTTTTAAAGATTCAATTTTAATTCGCCCTTCCTGTCGCTTTCGGACCAAACACGCTCTCATATACTATGTCTATGAATTCCTCTTCCATCCGTACTTTGTGTTGGTCGAATAACCAAACCCACGCCTTTGGCTCACAAAAACAGCCTTTTCTGAATCAGGGGATAACAGAAGAATAATCTAAAGAAGTTTTCGAACCTTTTCCCCTTCTCGCGATGCTTTTTAAAAATAGAATTAGGACTTTGTAAAGTTATATTATGCATAGTAAATTAAGCGTATCAATAATCATATGGTCAAATTTATTTTTAAATCCTCATAAAAAGTAAAATATTTAATATTGTAAATCGAACTTTTAAATTTAGTAATAAACCAGTACTGCTTTTGGTAGGCTTTTGAGGGCTTCCCCTCCCGACTGGAGTGAATACCAGGCCAAGTTTTTTATTTTTTCATTTCCCCATCAATAATGACCACCACTTGGGTTGTTCCTTTTCTGTGGTCCCAACAAATAAATAAATATTTCTCAACATTTGACCCATTCATTGATGAATCCTGTTTTCATACTCCTCGAATAACAACTTCAATGATTATTATGAAAGAGTACACCATTAAAACAGAATGCAGTTTCACAATATCCAACGATAAAGGCGCATCCCGTTAATTTCTTAAATAAGAGGGATCGGTGACAGGAAGGCCAATTAAGCCATTGCATTTGGCGAAAAGAGAGAGGGGATTTTAGTATGCAAATTGCCGCCGTCCTGTATCCATGGAGACAGGAGGGGAACTCGATAAAGAGGCGACGTCTTCAAGGCGACAATATGGGGGAAAGGAAGTGCCGATAACAAGAAAAAGAGGGAGCAAAATATAAACGGATATTCGGAGCGAGAGAGAGGCGGATAATCGGAAGACGCGAAAAGGGAGGCGGATAAGAAAAAGGAAGGAGAAAATATTTTTGCAGGAGAATAAACGAGCTTCGGATGAAAGCAGATCTCCTTGGTTTCCCTTGACAACTGCAAGCAGCGATGCCTTAAACTTAGGCAGAGAATATACAGTCTGCATGAAATAAACAATAAGAATACTCAATATCATGAGGTGAACATATTCTCTATAACTACTCGAGATAATTTGGATAGATACAGTGTCAGCGAACAATTTGCAGCGGAATATGGATCGAGGAAACCTCAACGTCCAACTACAGTAACTTAATATAATCTAAAGCACAAACTTCCATCCATTCAAAGCAGTCCTCCGTACTTTCCTTACATCTTCCAATCCATTTCATTATATAACTACCACCCATTTTCGCTGCTTCACTCATGCGTAGCAAATATATTTAATGATTTTTTAGTCTTTACTTCCAATAATACATTAGTTACCCTACGACAAGTTGATCGGCCTGAAGCAATGTCGAAAATCACCTTCAGTGAAGACGGCATCATTAAACTTCAGAGACAGATAAAACCGAATAAAGCTCCTGGTCCTGAAGACATAGCAGCTCGGGTATTCAAGGAAGTAGCGGAAAGCGTAGCTTCTTTCCTAATGTAACATTTGAAAAGTTTACGAACGAAGGTAAGGTCTCGAAAGATTGGGAAATAACGCATGCCACTCCAATATTTAAAAGCGGCTTAAAGGAGCGAATCACAGGCCAATCTCTTTAACGCAATTGAGCGTTAAATATTGGAGCATATAATTGCTATTTCTTAAATGAGCTTTCTCGACACGTCCAAATACATGGTGAGAAATCAATACGGTTTTCCTAAGACACGGTGTCGCGAGTCTCAGCTGGCGTTATAAGTACAGAATAATATTGTGGTTTAGTACTGAATATTATTAGTTTTAACTTGGTTAAAGTGACCTCGGACGTCCTCGACGTAATAGGACCGTTACTATTTTTTTGTACATCAATAACAGTAGTAATAACATTGACAGTAAAGTTAGGACATTTGCGGACATTTGTGGGGAATAGAAAGTAGAGAAGTCCTTTAGAAAGATTTATAAATAATCATGAAATGGTGCAATAATTAGCGATAATATATAACATTTGAGGTATGGCGTCGGATATTACCATATGATTAATTAAAATGCATATGTTAATTGGTGAGTTGCGAGCCACCGTTACAGATTATGAGTCTATGCACACATCCGCCCAAGCTGTAAAAAGAACTGTAATTCAAACCGAAAATCAGAACGGGATGATTACGGTTCCCGGTTTCCGTTCAGAAATTTAAATTTTTCGGCTCCCGTTCGGCTTCCATTTTGGCGGTTTTATCGGTTTCCGGTTCGACGCTGAAAGAAAAGTCCGTCGTTGGTTTTAAAATATTTCTACTTCCCGACATTTAAAGATTAGTTCCTGCAGCTGAAATTTTCCTAAGGAAGAGAAGGCGAGATGAAGGGCAGGATAAGAAGCGATTTTCCCCTCTCACGAGGGAGAGACGATCTCAACGTCATCTCCAATAAAAATCCAGAAAAAAGGCATCTCCTCTCTTTTGGCAATTTGACTCAACACCGCCAAGTTGCTTCGCCTGCCACTCACTCAACGAAAGCAATTCTCCGAAAGAAAGAATGCTTTTGGGGTCGCGGAAAACTCTGTTTCAAGGGCGAAGAAAGGACATGCTCAAGATTTGCTCTTCGAACCTTCTTTTAAATCACGATCACCGTTCGTACACTATTGAGTCACCATAGTGCTAATTGTATTGTATTTTGATACCCTATGCACATGAAAAAACTCTATGACAGACATGTAACAGAATATGAAAAATACCAAATTTTGATCACTAAGGTGCACCCACCTAATTTCACCTGGTTCACCTGCCAGTCGGAAGCAACTACTTGTTAATTAGTGCCTAAACGCCGTAAGCGTTACATGTATTATGTCAACTTTCTTACGTAAAATCATTTATTACTTTTATCAAAATGAAGCGCACCTTAAATTTTAATACTATTGATGCCTCGATCTTGGTTTGCTCTGAGAAATAATACATATGTGAATGTATGACTAAGGATGAATATCGATTTCTTGCATTCTGCTTCTCTAAACTTTTATTGCCCGGAATATTACATATCATTATCTAGTTTAAGTATTTTTAATCCTGAATATTTCAGTAATAACATAGGGAGGTGGACGCATAATATTTTTAAGCCACGTCTTCCTAGAGCGTATTATATACGAAATACTAAAGCGCCTCGAAAAGAATTCAATCTCCTTTCTTCTTTTACGATTCCACCAAAGAGCAGCGATCAATCCGACGAAGCAGTTCTTAACAAATCTCTTTATCTTCCCTAAACCTTGCTTATTTCTGGAATTCATCTCTTATCGGTACCGAAAACAGCAAGTATAGTCAAGGATTAGTCAATTAGCGAAAAGTGTCAACATCGATGAGAGAAAAATAAAAGCAACTTTACTAGTGAATTTCATTCTTCCACGAGTTGATGATAGCCGATGTTGGCGATATGCGTTGAAACCTAGGTCGCGAAGGATTGGAATTGTGGTAACGTGTAAAAGTTGTTTTAATTCCTCTCTCCTCAAGAAGAGTGACTATAAAGCTGAGACATTGGTTTTAGATATGACATTCATTTCATCGCATCAATTCTCCTGATGAAGCAGCGATCGTAAGTGCTCTTTCGGATGTGTCGCGTTAAATTCACTTTCTTAAAACATAATGCTAATTAATTATTTTGACGTTACAAATTCTAAATTACAGCGATCACGGAGATTTTTATGACAATCGATGGAAGGTTCTAAATCCGAAAGAAAAACCGGAAGTGTATTCAGCCTACTTTGAGAGATATTTTTAACCTTTGCGAATGATTTTAAAATCAGCCTCCAAACACGAGATGTATTACGATGTATGGTAATGCATTGCTGGATTATATTTTTTCGTCCGCTAATAACTGCGATGAAATCGGGAAATTAATTCATTGAGGAGTGATAAGGAAAGTGTGTCATCGTGAAACTGCCAACATTCTTGTCACTTTTATTGGAGGATCCAGAGTTAGATTCCGAAATAATCGAAGACCCTATGTAAGATATATAAGTAAAGAAGATAAATCATTAAATTTCAAGTATTCTGTAAAATTTATTATTTATTAAAAATGTGTTATTTATAACCTGATAATTTTATGTGAAAATTAAAAAAATAGTCTGGGGTCCTAAATGACCCCACGCGAGAAGATAAAGGACTCTTTTACGCGAGTAACTAAGGGTTAATTAACTTCCTGTTGTAGAATATAAAGAAAAACTATAAGCAGCAATTTAAATGGGCGTTGGCTACAATGAGTTGGTGTCAATGATGAAATTATGCGAAACATCGTATACATTTCAGAATTGGCTGAATTTTGAAATAATTTACATCAAAACTTGGAAAATTTTGAAGTTTACGATAGAATGTCATTTGAGCCGAACTATTACGGGAATGCAAAGAAATTGATGTCATTAATCGACTTTAATGAGCTGAGGAATAAAGATTTGCATTCCAAGAAGTAACGAAGAGACAATTAACTCCTCATAAAAGCATCGATTTGTGGAATTAGAGATAGTTATCGCGGAAGTCACTCAGTTGAGGCTCCTCCGTCTTCGAAAAACGAGAGAACAGCGTGTTTGTGAGGGCAAAGGGGACCCCACATTCATTGGCTTTCGAAGCACGTGGACTTGGAAATTGACGCTTGGGGGACCTTAACAAGACGTCGATGACTCTACAATACTGATTTAAGGGCGTTGAAAAGACCGCACGTCCGTTATTTATTTGGAATCTATTAATTTCCGGATGTCTTCTTCCATCTGATGCAACTGTTACATCCTCTTTTTATTTACATACTTCAACATCGTGATGCGTTTATTAAATCACCGAATGCGTATTATCGATAGCAAACGTTTACAACGATGTAAACATTCCTGTTCGTTATTTTCNACGATTAATGAGAAACTCCTTAATACAAAAATCTCCACCCCCAAGCTATCGAAGTATAAAATAAAGTCTACAAAACGCGATACTCAACACTATTTGCACTAAGATTGCAGTTTCAAAGTACTCCACAAACCATCAACGTTGAGATGCTGTCCTATACGCAATTCACAATCCACGACAGCTTCTTCAGGGACCAGAGCATGGTTAAGGGGGACAACCAGCAATTGCAGAAGCGGGAAGAAACAATTACGCATCGAAATCTAATAGCCTGAATAAATTCTTATTGAAGTCAGTATCGGAATTCATAAAGACATTTCTATTTTTATAAATATGTTACTTCTCGAAAGCATTGAGACCACTATCAGAACTGTAGATAAGTTTAAATTGTTTAAAGTGACGTAATGAGAAAACTCCGCCATATGTTTCGCAGCACTGGATTGAAGAAATGTGCCAAATGTGAAATGAGCGATACGTCCTTTAAATCTTGTAATCACTCTCCTCTTCGTCTGTCCCGTGTATTTCAAACCGCTATCAGAACAACACCAGATCTGTGTAAAATATTATCTTTATCTTTTGCACTACCTAATAAACTCTTAATGCTTAAATTATTTAAAAAGGATACAGTAATGTTTTTTGGTTAAAATATTCTATTCTACTCCAATGACATTAAAAGCAACTTTTTTACATAACGGCGATTCTCTCTTTTCATTCCGAAGCCGTTTATCCCAAAATGTTGGCGTCGAACTCCAGATTTTTGCCCTTCCAAAAGTAATTCGATTTACGCGTTGGAAATTTAAGGGATGTAGTCATCGAGAGCATTCCAATAGAATGGCATAGATAAGCGGTAAAAAGGCAGTGGAAGTAGTTGACAAATATTGTGGTGGGAATCTCGGAAGGAAGGAAATCTCCGAAGAATACATTTTCGTGGATCTTCTTGGATTGGAGGGAACAAGATCGCTACGCTACACCTTTGGCCTGAGCAAAGAGGGGTCGAGTTTTGTGAATGTTGACAGGAGGGGGAGGAAACCCATCTCTTGAGGGAGTCGATGCATAATGCATGAATCGTCGTACCTGGGACAAGTTACAAGGAAAGGTGGAGAAGATGAAACCGCCAGGGTATGTTAGATTAGCGGGGACTGTACACCGAAATTACTGCTTAAGACGAACGGGGGAGGCTGTAAAATAAAATGGAGACGACGTAAAGGATTCCCGGATGCCCCGACGGGGGGCCCTTCTTAGAAGAGCGGATCGAAAAAATAGACTAAGTCTATTCGCTCACAATTTGGTTGCATGACGTAGATTCCTCACAACATTCACTCTTACCCCTGCCACACGCCGAAAGGCGGCTTGCAGGGTACTAATGTAGATGTAGATAATCATTGCTGTTGCATTTACTGAAACACACCGTCTCGTTGCTCTTCTATTGAAGGTCTTCTCTCTTGTGTAAGCTAATGTGTTAGATGTTTCCAGAAGATTCTTTTCATACACATACTGGTTTTATTAACATTCTTTATTTTTTGTTTGTTACAATCTTCTTTATAGATATATTGTTTATTTATGACAAAGTTCCTTCGTTGTACTTTCTTTATATACACTCGGAGAAGCACTCGTTTGCTTATTTTTCATTCCGGAATATATATAATTATACGAAATATTCTTAACTATGAGTAAAGTTAAGTATTCGCATTCAATTTGATACACATTGAAATTGAAATTGTTTGAATTGAATTGAAAATAGTTTTTTTACAAGTCATTATATGCATATAAATAGCGCTCCATTTCCAAAGGTTTTCAGCCGCTCATTTGAATCAAAGCAATCATCAGGAGTATGACAGCGTTGCCTTCATTCCAGAGATTCTCATCCGATTCATCTCAATATATTTTATTTATTTAACCAAAATAAATTAGAAATATAATTTGTTTTATTTTAGATTAGAAATCCTTACTGTGACAGGAATGAGCGATTTTCTAATCTATTTCGAATCGCAAGATAAATAACAATTATAAAGAGGAAAAATCATGGAACAGGAAATTCGAATCTTCTACCCTCAGTGGTCCGCATTGGCTTCGCGGGCCGCAGAAAATGTACCTAGTTGTAGTTTAAAGTTAACAGTGAGTCGTCTAAATCGTCATATTTCATGATTTATTGCTATGGTAACTAAAGAACGGTTCTAAAATTATGGTAAATTTAAACCAGCATCTGTCTTTTCTCCACTTTATCGGTTGGCACAGAAAGTCATGCGAAACATTAAAAAAAGAACAATGCTTTTGGCCATTCGGGTAATGTTGAAAGACTGCGGTTTGGACACAATTGCCTACGGTTTTTGCTTTTATTACAAACTGTATTTATTCATCGCCTTATAGGAGCCTAAGAAAGTATTCACTAAATTTAATGAAATAAAATAAAAGTTTAACCCTGCTTAAGTCGAAATGCGTAAATTTTAGAATGACAGTGGAAAGCGAAGATTAGATAAGGGAAAAGGGAAATGGGGATGCAAGGAATTTGTTCATTTCTTTTATGAAAGCGAGGGGAAATAAAGAGAGCGGAGATAAAAATGGAAGGTCCGGAATGCGCTGGGGAAGACGCGAAACGGCAATGAGATGCCGAACGACAATATCGCACTTATAAAATGGCCAACTCCAAATTACACGGATTAGTTTCTTACGGATATTCGCAGTCTTTTCTATCGCGCGCATATCGAAAGGTTTGTTTCCTAATTGAACGAATGATACATTTCGATACAATCGACCGAATTTCAAAGGAGTTGTCAGAATTTTAGGGATTTTGTAAATTGAATTTTGTTTTTCCGTTTTCCACCAATTCTTTCCTTAAAGAACCTCGCCCACCGTCTGTATTTTTTTGATATTGATACATATATTGTACCCAGATAACAATGAATAAAGTGTCAAATGGACATTACTATTCTGTAGCGTAATTTTAGGGGTTATACTAACTAATAATTTGGAGTACTAACTAATACAGACAAAACTGTATCTAAAGCATTTAACAATCTACATTACGTGATGGGAAACTTAAAGGGAAGCAGTAGGAAAGCGAAAGAGTTAGGATATAAAGCAATAGTGAGGCCACTAATAGAATATACGACAAATGTATGGGATAACATTAATATTAAAAAGGCCGAGAAAGTGCAACGAAAAGCTCAGAGATATGTATTACGGAGGCAAAATAAATAAGATAGGGTAGAGGAAATGTTAGAAATTCATGGTTGGGAAAAATTAGAAAAAAGGCAGAGAGTATATCGATTGGTAGGCATATCTCAGGTAAGAAACGGAGGCGAGGCTTGGAAAGAGTCGAGAAGGAAAATAGAAGAAGGAGAAGGAATTAAAGAGTTGAACAGTTTGCCTGAGGAGGTCTTCACACCATTACCTAAGAATAAAAAGGAGCTAAGAAAAGATGTAAATTTTATTCAGATGTAGAAATGTAAATCGGGTAAATATGTTATTTAGATTCAATGTAATGTAAAGGGTCTAACGTGTTATGGATTATCCGTCGTGTCTTGTTCATATTTTTAAATGAGTGAACTGTTTTATTTGATTAAGCTGCCACCAGACTTGTATCAAACCACGACAAAATTGTGTAAATAAATAATTAAATAATTACAAATTCGCCATCGAAACCAGAATCGGCATCAATGGTGACTGAAATCGAACAGACTGCAAAATACTTTTTTTAACAAATGGTGAATTTTGGAAAGAACGAATACGAGACCGCGTAAAAAGGACTTGAATAATAAGTAATAGTAATAAATCTAATCTATTCCGGGTATTTTTAGTGAAAAACGACTTAGATAATGGAAAATATTCAAACAAATTAAATACACGAAATGCCTCAATCCTGGAGAAGTGTGATGAGCGAATTTCACTGAAATGGGCGAAACTTCCTTAAAGTCGGCCGTTTTCCTCCTCCGACGCACATCCTCTCCTGCGGTAGAACGTCGCCGCCGAGGAAATTAAAAATCGCCATCCAAACGCGCTAATTTGTCTTCTCCTTTGAAATCGATATCGATAGAGTCGAAAGCATCGAATAATATAATCGAAAAAGGATCTAATTTATGCTATTCTTTTTCTATTAAATAATTTTCACTGGATTTGTTAATGATTGTTATGTTTGACGCACTAATTTGAATATATTCCTATTTTGTTCAGACACTATGCTTCAATAAACCTATTTTGTAAATTCGATATTTGGAGAGTCGACTGCAGAAGTCTCAACGACTCCTCCACAAACACGTTGGGATTCACAGCATTAGCCTGGCAAGAGCTCTAACCAGTATTAGGAAAAGTGCTCCGACAGCTGAGTCACTTCGCAATTTTCGGCTCCATCAGGAATGGAACCCGGGATAGCTTGTACCAAAGCCGAACGCGCTGCTAACTTGGCTGTCCCCTAACTCTACGTAACTTTTACACTTACATTCTACATCTACATAAGTATCCTGCAAGCCGCCTTTCGGCGAATGGCAGGGAGAAATTCTCTGTTTTTCATGCGTTTGTAAATCGATTTTCATCTTTTCTCAGTATCGATTAACTGTTGTTTAAATTTACTTCATTATATGTTGTCTTTATCAGCATTAATTTAAATTATATTTACCAAGTCCATGCACGAAGGTAGAATCCCAATAGATTGGAAGTCAGCGAATGTTACACCTGTTTATAAGAGTGGATTGAGGGAGAACCCAGGAAATTATAGTCCTATCTCATTAACTTCACTCTCCGAAAAAGTAATGGAGCGCGTCGTTGTTAGCTCACTTATGAGGTTCTTAGATAGTAATCATTTCCTCAGTAAGAACCAACACGGATTTAGAAAGAACCGATCATGCGAAGCTCAACTGGCTCTATTCGTCCATGATATCATCAAGTCTGCCGAAAGTAAAAAGCAAGTGGACGCTATTTTCCTTGACTTCAAGAAAGCTTTCGACAGGGTCCCTCACTACAAATTAATTTACAAACCAAAATTAGCAGGTATCAACAAGGAAATAATTGAATGGATCAAGGATTTTCTACACGAGAGAGAACAGCCATAAGCCATACCATACGCCAATCGGCGGCTCGCGGGGTAAATTTCTAAATCTAAACAGCAAGTGGTACTCGGACCTTTACTCTTCCTCATTTATATCAATGACCTAAGCGACAAGATCGATAGCAATGTGAGGATATTTGCGGATGATTCGGTAATATATAGAGAAATATCAAGTGACGAAGATAGTGCTTCACTCTCAAACGACTTAGCTCATATACAAATGTGGTGCGAAAAATGGCAGCTAGATCTTAATGTAGATAAATGCTCTGTAGTAAATTTCTTCGAAAGGAAACAATTGAGTCAGAACCGCCCGTACAAAATTAGTGGAACGAATTTAAATGTAGTCGACTCAGTAGAATATCTTGGAATCACCCTAACCAATAACTTAAACTGGAGCACACACATTCGAAAAATATGCGGTAAAGCAACTAAAAAGCTCGGTTTTATAAAGCGTATTGTAGGTAGATGCGATGAAAAGGTTAGAGAGCGATGCTATTTTACGTTAGTTAGGCCCCATCTGGAATATGCGGCGAGTATATGGGACCCAGCGGATGAAACGAACTCTCGCGAACTCGAGAAAGTGCAGCGTAAGGCGATACGTTTTGTTAAAAAGTGCTACGATAGAGAAGCAAGTGTAACGCAAATGCTCACAGACGCAGGTTGGGAATCCTTGAAAGAAAGGAGATTAGAAGCTAGGCTGCGATTGTTAGATAAATTCAGAGGAAATACATTTTCGAAAGACGTAATTGGTATTATGCGACTCCCCTGCTACTTTGGCCGATCCGACAGTGAGCTTAAAACAAGAGAAATAGACGCGAGGAAAAGTCGTTTTAGGGACTCTTTTTCCGCGAACGATACGCGATAATAATAAATTAAAGAAGTAATTCTACTCTTGGTGCTTACACCCCCTGCCACACACCGGAAGGCGGCTTGCAGGGTACTTGCAGGGATGTAGATTTGCAGTGTTTCCGCGGGGTTTTTTCACCCCCTTCTCTGTGAGTGTTTTCCCGCAACGTGTGATTTTTCTTTGTCAATTTCCAGTTGCATAAATTTTTTCTCACTTTGCACTCCTTCTTTTAGTTTATAATTGTGTTTTGTACACATTATAATAACATACGAGGTTAGGTGGACCTCGCCAATAAAGGGTCTGTCTTTCACAGAGCCCTACTCAACTTTCTATCGATTACAGACGTAAGCTGAAGATCAGAGTTCGAGAACCGATCCTGTCCCACCTTTCCCTCGAATCCATTACAGAGAGCCAAGCGAGAAAGCGACACCCAACATACAGTGCGACGAAAGGAGGTTAAGAGCAGCGAATAAAATGTAAAATAGAGGAGATTTTAGAGTACATACAAGGATGTGCATGAAAAGTGGAATGCAGTGACAGTGAAGTGAGGAGGAGCGGTGCCAATAAGCGTTGCTACATTCTCTTTCGTGGGCAATATACATTTGCATTAAAATAACAGTAATTGTACAGCGGTAAAACAGCCGTAGCTCAAAGTGTAATTAGATTATTCTTTCCATGTCAATTGTATTAGCAAATCAGCTGTGCCGATTTTTCCTTAGTGCGGTAAAGCGCCAAAGCAAAATGCTGTGAATGCCATTGCTTGCATGAATAGCGGCAATTTCTTAATCAATTGCAAACGCTTGTGGTCACTCGTTATCCTAATAGAAATACACGTGATTAACAGCTTCACATGCGATTAGTTGGCTATTAGGGAAGGATTTTCGCTAAACATAGCTTTGTTGTTTTTTATACATAATATTCGTATTCTGACGTTCATAAGCTCGTTGAATTTGAAGAAGTCGTCTCAACTTGTGTTTTGGTATTCACCCATAAGTGTTACTTTGCTCGTAGTCTGGTCACACGTAATTGAACTATTTCAAATTTAATAAAAAACAGCGATGGAAAATTGAATTTTTAATTGAAATGGAATGCAGTAAGTATTTCTGATATTAAATTCTACACATCACGAGTACACACAAACTACACATCACCAGATAACATAATGGTGTTTCAGAGATAAAGATCGACTAAGAGAAATCAAAATTGATTATTAATGTAAACTCCGGAGTAAAAAATTCAAATTATCATATAAATTTACTTGAAAAAATAATAATGCTAAAATAAAATTATTCATAACAAAATCCTTGGAATAAAAGATAAAAGGAAAACAGTTTTAGGAAAATGGCGTTAACTGTGAATAACCTGGTAGTTAAATTACGATCACTCGTTGGAAGATATGGGAATAGTTTATAAGGAATACGATTAGGAAGTGTAGCGATACCACTCGTACCGTTGTGCAGATGCGCGAGAAAATTGTGATTTGTACGTCTTTGGAGATACATTCACTACCCTAAACGACGATAATATTTTCTGAGACTGGCCCCAATTTCCATCTTTGATGTTACAGATTGATAATTAATGAAAACCTTAAAATTGATAACATTTTATCTAAATAAAGAGGGAAATATGATGAGAGAGAGTTTCAGAAATTATTAAAAACTTAGGATGGGAATAACTGCATGACAGACGTAACATAAGCAGTAATTTCTATCAAATTCTTATCGGAAAACCGTCACTTAAGGAACTCCAGATCAGGCAAAGAGAACCAGATTATATTGCAAGGAGGGACCATAAGTACAAAATACCTCCGCTAAAACACACATTTGCAAGTATTCCTTTTTAAATAGGACCGTAAATGAGTGGAACAGTTTACCTGAGGAAGTCCTAGAACCTCTTCCCCAAGACCGTAGCGTCTTCATAATTAGAATAAGAAAAATAATCGGGTAACAAATGTAATGCAGAAATTATGCCATGAAAATCTATCTGTGATCCATTTGTGTGCATAGTACGGTGTGTTCATAACGTTATGGTTGGTATCATCGTAATTGTAAATGTGAAAATGTAAGACGAAATGCCCTCGGGTTGTTTTGGAGGGTTTTTCTCGCGACTTGAGTAATACCAGGCAGAATACTTCTCTCCCTCACATAACTCGATACTGAGTATGATTTCTTTGTGTTATTTTGGAGTTACTATTGTTCAATTATGATCGATGAATGATGTATAAGTATGTACTCGATTGCCATCATGGAGTATGTTCCATATTGCAGCCTTTTCGATGATAATAATTATAATAAAGAAGCCGGTAAATTATTTTATAGATTTAAGCGTCATCGTCATACAGGTGGGAAGACAAGAAGTACGGAATCTCCATGAATGGAGTTGTAAAATTAATTAAAACGAGATGAAAGTAAAGGGTTCGAAGAAATAAGGGACATAATTGAGGCTAAGTTGATAAGAACTCCTGTCGATGGAAATATATTCTAAGTACTCAGCAGAGAGTATGAAAGAGCATTTGCGATGGTCGTGTTGAAGCCTTGCAAAGAGAGCATAAGCCTCTCGCCGAAGTCCAACGGTGTGCTCTATCCAGTATTGGAAGAGGTGCAATTATCACCTTTCTAATACATATTTAATTTCCATGATTCTAATATTTTTATTATTTAAATATTTGTTCTACTTATTGCAGCTCTGATACATTTCCTACCTTCCCTATCGCGTAGTGACGTGATTCAATGCACGTTTTTAATTCTTCGATGTTAAAAATATGCTGATAATCTTTAAACATCCAAAAATGTCTTAATACGTAATTTCCTCATCACAAATGTGAGGAAGGAAAGTTGAAAAAGAGAAGGAGAGTGGTTCGAATGAAGTCGTCCGATGCACACAAATATACAACTTCCTCTATTTAGAATTCGCATGATCTTCCCTCCGTAGAACAGAACGAGAACGTACATACCTCACGATAAGAATATCCTTGATTTACTTAGATTTAGAGAATAACGCTTAAAAATCTTAAGAAGAAAAGAATTTAAAGGAAGAAAAATTTTACGATCTTACATTAGGTAATAAAATATTACGTCTACATGATGTATAATTCATGATGTTAAATAAAACACTATAAACGAATAAAAAATACAGAATACATAAATAACAGTATTGTGATACAATTATAAATTATTTTGCATATTACAGATTATTTTGAATGTAAAAACATATTTTAAATGTAGGGCTGATATAAATAAACAATTAATATGATTTTAATTTTCTCTTTTATAGGATGGTCACTTGATGTAAAATATATTTATTTTCGCGACTAAATCGATTTAATTAATCCATCTCCGAGTTCTTATACAATTATAGTTTATCAGATCCGAAGTGGACACTCGCTTTGGCAAAACGTGAAAGGTTCGCATCCATCGGTAAAAGAGGGAGCGGATTCGCAGCATTTCAATGGAGTCGATGTTACGAATCATTGCAAAGGAATCAAACACAGAGTGCTAAATTATAATATTCTTCCACCTTTCCGGAGAGTTCTAAATTGACAAAATGTGCCTCCGACAGTTTGCACTCGTGACAATAATCTCAAATTGCGCTTTGAGACGTTTCAATGCAAATGATTCTCCTGATCTGAGCAGGAATTTTACATTGGCTTCTCTCAGGAGAAGTATGGTCTCCTTAAGAATGACAAATGAACATTCATGCAGATTTATGTCGTGACTCCCTGACATAATTAAAATGTAAACTTTATTTACTTTGTTTCCTTATTTATTGACTTTTCATCTAAAAAATTGGATTCTTTTCTAACCTGTTTCTGATAAATTATTTTTAATGTTATTATTATCGAATTTACGGTACACATCACGTAATTTTTCTGCTTTAAGTCGAAAAACTCTCAGTCTTGGGAAATAAAGGATACCAAGGCATCGATTTGAGAGCACCGCCGTTAACTCGATCGCTTCGCGCGGTTAATTGGCGATGAAATGTATTCCTCGTCATTGACACTTCTCCCTCTTCCTTTTCCACATTTCACACTATCGAAAAGCTCCCTTTCAACGCTCAGCGAAACAAAATAATTCGATAAAGATAATGCAAAGGGAAACGGATAAAGTTTTACAAGGCAATGGCTGTCCCCACATTAATTTATGGATCGGAAGCTTGGGCGCCTTGGAAAAGAGACCAAAGCAGATAGAAACGTCAGAAATGAAATTCCTTAGATCTGTGAAGGGCTGCACAGTTCTGGACCACATAAGAAATGAAAATATAAGGTTGGAATTAGAAGTGCAGTCATTGACGGAGATAACTATAAAGAAAGATGGAGAGATCATGTTGAACGCATGCCTCTAGAAAGGATCCCCGAAAATGTTTTGGAAGAGAAGCGGAAGAGAAGAATAGGGGGGCCGATTACGGTGGTGAATCCGGAGCAGATAAAAAAACCTGGATAAGAATATGATGATAAATATAATCACGGGGTTGGGCAACATAATGTTGGCGACCTGTATTGTATTCACGTGAATTGATTATTTCAAAGGGAATGGAAAAGGGGAACAGGGCTTCAAAAGGGAGGAACCTTGAAATAGTTTAAATAATTAAGAAGGAGAAATAAATCGCAGATCGTCCAGCCGCATTATTAGCCGAAAATTGCATCGCAATTCAAACACATAAAGGAGTTTCAAAAACGTCGATAGAAAACAATAAGCCGATTAGCCTAACTTCCCAAGTTTGCAAGTTTATGGAGAAAAATACAGCAGATCACATTCGTGTATTTTGTATACATCTAAGTATCAAGCTAACTGAAAATCTTAGAATCTACTGATTCGGCCTTTATTTGATGGTATTTCTCCATTATAAAGAGAAGAACACTTCTAGCGTTACCACACTGATTTTTATTACACGACAATGGTTTTGACTCTTCAGGTCATCATCAGGTGATCTGAAACGTCACGTGACATGAATATCTTAAATGCGGAAGGCACGTTGAGGATGTTGTTGCGAATGGCTATGGGAATCTCCACTTCGTGATGAGGAACCTACGATGGAGAAAAACGTAATAATCCTAGGATAGGCCGACTATAGGATGTGCAACGAGTGGTTTTTACACCAGTAAAATAGGCCTTATTAAGAAACTCGTAGGCGTTTAAAGAAAGGCGAATGTGAAAGTGAAGTGGGAATTATTAAATTCGAGAAAGAAGAGATTTCAATTAGCTATAAAGAATGGAATGCTGAAGATGATTGGGATGAAGTATAGCTTTAAATTTCCTAGTTGCGTTGGACGTGGTGATCACAAGTTAAAAAGGGTCATGTGCTACTTATAATTGCCGGTTTGATTCCATCGGAATCGAGAGGTGATCGCCTTGACGCAGTTCACCTGAAAATCCATAATTGCGCAGTAGAAATGAAAATATTTGTGACGATGAAATGCATACAATTAATTTTTATGCAAAATTTAAAAATCGTTAAATGTATGAACGGAATAAATAAAGAAATAGTGTTTACAAAAATAGTAAAGTACGGAAGGATGACTGTGAATGAAAGAAGCTGATTTCGTTGTCAACCTGATAAGAAAGAACGTTAATCGTGTACTTTAGTTCAAGTTCTTACTCAAGGTATTTTTACCAGCGAAAGTAATCGGTTAGAGAAATAGAGTCATGGTGCATGCACCCCCTGCCACACGCCGAAAGGCGGCTAACATAATGCATGTATATGACGTAGATTTGTATTATATTAATACTGAGATCACGGTTTAAATTACGTAGTGTTGATCTCACTTTCGTTATGGAAACTAAGAAATGAGCAAAAACAGGAAAATTGCAAATTATAAGAAGAAAAAATTTCATTAAAGCAATTTTCTCTCATTCGAAGCACTCGAAATGCGTTGAAATCGAAATGAAATCGATTGGGAATGAGCAGAAAGAGCAGTGAAAACTGCCAGAAAAGGGATTTACGCGGAGACATTTAAATCAAGAG
This sequence comes from Ladona fulva, assembly GCA_000376725.2. Classification (NCBI taxonomy): domain Eukaryota; kingdom Metazoa; phylum Arthropoda; class Insecta; order Odonata; family Libellulidae; genus Ladona; species Ladona fulva. The sequence continues at coordinate 635,345 of KZ308452.1, forward strand.
GTAATTTCCGCTAAGAGAAGAGGCAATTCCAAAGAGAACAATGTTTCGCCCACAGCGAAGCGAACCGAAAAAAGAGGGGTCAACAATCGAGTTAAACAGCGGGACACTGTCAATGCAAACGACATATTCGAGACATCGATCGATTGAGGCGATTGATTAGCAACTGCGGCGCCAATATTGTTATCGATATTAAATAATATAATTCGATCAATGATGGATATCGATTGAGGGAAGCAGATCAGCTATTGGTGAACCCCTCCAACGACATCCATCCCGTCTTTAGTTTGATTTTATTGCCTTTAGGCTCCACATTTAAAATATAAATAAAATTAAATTAAAAAAATAACGGAATGAATATAAATGCAGTCGACACAGTTGAATTTCTCAGAATCACTCTTACAAATAACTTAAACTGGAGCACACATCCAAAAAATCTGTGATTTAGCAAATAAAAAGCTCGGTTTTATAAAGCGCATTGTAGTTAGATGCGATAAAAAGGTTAGAAAGATGCTACGAAAAATTACTAGAAAAGCAAGTGTTACGCAAATGCTCTCAGACGCAGGTTGGGCATTCTCGAAAGAAAGGAGATTAGGCTGCAATTGCTCGATAAATTCAGAGGAAATACATCTGCGGAAGACGAAATCTGTATTATGCGACTTCTGCTACTTGGGGCGATCCGACAGTGAGCGTAAAATAAGAGAAATAGATGCGAGGACACGTCGTTTTAGGGACCCATTTTTTCCGGGAACGATACGCGATGAAAATAAGCTTAAGAGATTACGCGAACGCTTGGTGTTTACACCCCTTGCCACACGCTGAAAAGCAGCTTGCAGGGCTTTTAATTAGATGTAGATGAACAATAATATGCAGAAACTCTTCTTCGAGTGTAGTCGTCAGATATGAATGCGTAGCAATTGGCCTTTGACAGCCAAACGAGACAGTCCTAATTAACTTATTCTTAGGAGCAAATATAAATTTACAATACCGAATATCCTCTCATAAATTACTTAAGAAACGTACGTATTTTTACTCAAAATCAATATTCTCAGGATTCGGTGCATGTCGGCAACTTTACAGTCAAATATAGATGCAACTTATAAATTTGCCAAGAGCCTTCAAATCGCAGTTACATTTCATTTAATACTTCACTGCATTCGGCAGGAGCTTGTAGGAGGGATCGTCGTAACTTTGGAAGGATTAAAGTTTCATAATGCACATTCGATATACACATATAAACATTTTTGTTAGAGTTAACTCTTCCCCACTTGCAGGTCGTTCGAAGTAATAGCCACCTTTCGCCGAATGCCGATTTTGATCTAAAAAGTTTGATCCGCACTTTAATCGCTATGGCAACTACAATTGCTAAGCACAAAAAATAAAGATCTCTTTGTTTAACTTGACGATCAAATTATTCTACTGTCGAAGGATAAATGATAAATTATGTCCCAATTATTATCATAAGTAATCTTTGTCCTTTCTAAGCGCACAGTGCATTGTTACTAAAATGTTCTGACTTGCTTTATCTATTTATTTACAAAATTTGGTTGAGGTGTGACATAATTCTAGAGGCAGTTTAATCAAATAACGTAATAGACTTATTTAAAAATGAAAAATAAGCAATAGTTAATCTGTTATACATGTCACACCCTTTACATTACATTGAATCTAAATTTAAATAACAAATATACACAACTTACATTTCTATATCTAAATAAAATCTTTTTCTAAACTCCTTTTTATTCTTATGTAATTTATGAATGAATACTTCGCTAAATCTGTTCTTTCCTTTCTCAGCTTTAACTTGTGCTTATAATCCCCTCGAGCAATATACATCGGTTCTCCAATCTGCTTCTCAACTCTTTCCAAGCCTCACCTCCGTTACTTACCTGAAATTGACGCTGGACTATCAGTAATAAAAATGATAATAATTATCGCTAGCAAATGTTATTCTTGGAACATGTAATCGAGTATTTCTCGTTGGACTTAGAAGAGTGTAAAGGAGGGAGTAAAAGGCGGCGAAGCGCAAGGCATGATGGGAAAAAGGGAGGAAATAAGTGAGGGAGGGAGCATCCGACAGTAAAAGAGGCGAAGGTAACATTTGAACATCAAACGCATCGGATATGCCGTGATTTATTGGAATAACCCGGCCGAAATGTCTCCAAGAACCCGAAAACGAATAAAAATTCCCACCTTGGGGCCAAAGTGGCGACGAAAGAGGGGTCCATGGTTACCATGGTAACGCAACACCGCGCGCCACTAAGTCCTTCTTTTTAAGTGCGAACAGACGCTGTGGTTGGTCCATAAGGAAATGCGCCTCATTCGATCATATTGTCACGCATTCGATGAATTTGCACGCGCTATCCTTCACTTGTAGTAGTTTTGTTAAAAGTGCTTTAGCGGCTGATGCCATTTCGCACGTAGGCTCCCACCGGGAATCGAACCCGGGACCGCTTTCGCCGGAGTCGTACGTGTTGCCGACTTGGCTATCCCGGACCCCCTTTATCCTTTAATATTGCTTCAGATTGCTCTGAAGTACATACATGCATAAAAACAGCGTGGGTTAAACAGTTGGCAAAAAATACGAAAATTGAATTTTGAGACCGGACTGATAACTACAAAAGTAACTTGGCTAAGTTAATAAAAAAAGAAAGCTTTAAAAAGTCGTTGTTAATCAGATATGACATCGGTAGTTAACCAATCTGTAAAGTAAAAATTATAAATCATTGCTACTGACTCTGGAACTCGTTCTAGGAAAAATATGATTTATACAATTCAAATCACGCGAAAAAATTAGGTTAACGAAGTGTGTGCACATTTCAGTATCAGTTGACTTAAAAATATCTCAGTTCACGAAGAGCAACGTTGGGCACTTCAGCAAGTCTACTCTCTAAGTCTCAGGTCAGTCATTGCCAACTCCAGCTCTCTTATTCCTCACAATAATAATAATAATGCAACTTTATTCGGGCGAAATTAAGACTATCAAGTCTCTTCTTAAATGAATGCCTATGTCGTATGAAGTTTAAATGAGATTGCTAGAAAAAAGTGTACAGGAGAACATTTTTGGTTTTTTGGGTTTAAGAACATAAGTAATAACTTAGGAAAAAATACACCTCAACAGGAAAACACACAAGAAGGGGAGTGTAAAAACCTGCGAAACATACTGATAGTCAACTAAATTTTAAAGAAAAGGCAGGTTAAATCAGATCTGAAAAGCAAACAAAATGGCACAGATACATTATTTCATATACACAACAACTAGAAATATATTATCATACAATTTCAGAAAAAAATATTACGATAAAAATAAATACAACGGTTCAAAAACAGGTTAGCTTCGAGATAGCAATAAAAGGTCTACGTGCGAAGATAAGAAAAGTTAAATAAATATTATATGAATGTAAAACATTATATTTAATACTTCAAAGAATATATCTTTTTAAAAAATGAGAACAGATCGGAATAATGACGACTGAGTACAATGAGAGAAGAGAATGGTGGTTAGTTGAATGATATCGTGGGGCAGAGAAAATGAAAAGATGCGGAGAACAGATTCTCGCGTTTGGGCGAAAGCAAATCATCAGAGGGCCTCTCTTTGGACACAACCTTCGGCTCCCAGGTGCGAATGGTGGAATTGCCTTCACATGACTTGTGGTGACACCAAGGCTCTCATAAACAAATGAAATAACGCCCACCAATCATGGACTATGCCCCCGCATCACCTCAACTACACGTAAAACATTGCTTCGTTTCCTTTCAATACACTAAATAACATTTCCATCTCAACATCCTTCACTTCTCATTTCTCAGAATGCCTATTTATAAGAATCTATTCCATTTTGCTGCTTTTATCAAATACTAGCTCTACCTTTTGGATTCACTCGCCTTCTCATTGTTCCCCATCCAGCTTTCATCCGTGTCCTCCCTTCCGCAACCTACAGACATCCACCGTCAATCCACCCTCTAATCACTCCATCCCTTACCCAACTACAATCCATAGCCAATGCATAAATCATGAATTAAGAATGGGACGCTAAATTCATAAAATGCGTTAGGTAACACGATCCCTAATGAAGCACGAAGATTTCAAAAATCAGAGAAATGAAGTAAAGCAGAAAGATTTATTGCTTTTTACAGTCAATAATATGCCTACATTACGTAAATCTGGAGTTATAATTCATTTAAATGTTTATTGACACCAATGCGCATCATTTGAAAATTAGGGAACGCAATGAATTGACCTGTTGAGTAGATCAATTTCTCTATCATACAATCTAAGTTACTATTTTATAAAACAATAATCAGTTGAGGATAAAAAATTATTTCGATTTAACATCAAAATTTCACTCAAAATATAAACTTTGTTCACGAATCGTCATATAAGTAATCGCCCCTTCCAATCGGTGGCATAGTAGTGTAGTGTCAAGGATATGACGAGGATATCGAATTAAAATCAGATGTTAAAGTGTTTACACAATCACTGACCTCGGAACGCGCGAAAAATAGTGGCTCGTTTCGTTAAAGGAGACTATAGTTTCAGAGATGATCGAATCCCAGGAAATCTCTTAAAGAACCGAGAATAGGCACAACTTATTCCAGGAATTTTTAAGTACTGATTTGCATGACGAAATACACGATATCGTGATTTCCGTAATCAACGAGCGCAATTTTCGAGACGACAAAGAGATTTCGTGAGATTATGGCGAGAACGGATAACTATTACTGACCTCTTTTTCCTGATAGTATTAGGAATGCCTAAAAGGTAGCTTATCAATAGGTTCGACGGATTAAAGGAAAGGAAGGTGTCTTAGTAGATTAAAAACCTACGGAAAATCCCAAAGGAATAACAAGTGTGAAAAATAGCGACACGACTGGGACTCGAACCCAGGTCTCCCACTTTCCGGGCAGGTATTCTAACCACTGAACTACCGTGCCGCGTCTCTCTCACACGGAAAGTGGGAGACCTGGGTTCGAGTCCCAGTCGTGTCGCTATTTTTCACACTTGTTATTCCAATAGGTTCGACGTTTTCACACCCCCTGCCATACGCCATACTGTATCTTACTAATGTAAATATAAATATTTGGGTCAGAAAATGGAAGCGACTGAGAGGACTTTAAATCAGAAGTATAATTTTCGTGGCTGATCGAAGCTAAAATCATCGGTTGGGGGTATTTCAGATTACTTGACACCTGTAAAAAACAAAACAAAGATAGCATCCGCATTAAATAGCTGTGGCACTAATCCATCAATTAAACCGCATAATTGCAATGCTGTACAATCCGACTCATCGGCGAGCAACTCAATTTCATCTCCGCATTCCTTTCTCAAAGTCGTAATTCCTCTGTTTCCAAAAGATTAAATATTTCCATCCTTAACTCGCGAAAGATTAGCATTGCCCGAGTAGCCTAAAAAGTCGGTCGGAGGAGAACGTACGATGGTAATTGCACGTGCAGATTAATGCGAGAGGGGTGCATTTGGCGCAGCGTCGCCATCTAAGAAGAGAGAGCTCAGGTGGGTGAACAGGAACAATGTCAATAAATTTCGAGAGGAAAATGAAGCCGTCTTCCGGGAATATAAAAGAAAATAGAGCTCTCAATATGCAACGCAATTGCTATCTCCGCTACCAAGACACACTTTTCCGGTGATATTTCCTCAAAGAACCCAAGACGAATTTTATGTAAAAATAAAGAGAATTTAATTAATAGAAAGATAGTCAAATTAATATTGTCAAATGATAGCTCTCCGAAATAATAATACTCAAATACACAAGAACATTCGTGGTTTTTTAAGTTTCCAGTTGTAAAATATAAGGAAAACCATTTGCATTAGGTTAAACAGTAGAATACGTTGACATAGATTTACTTGACATACGCAGTTGACAGTTTTTCACTCTTCTTATTGTACTTTAAAATGCTTTGCTCACAAAAGCATTCCCATAAAGGTGTGGAAGAGACGCGGAATGGTAGTTCAGTGGTTAGAATACCTGCCTAGGAAGTGGGAAACCTGGGTTCGAGGCCTAGTCATGTTGGTATTTTTCACACCTACTATTCCATAAACTTTTTTAACTCTCAATCAACAAACGTAAGTTTCCTCCAGCAATTCTCACTTAGCTGAAATAAATTGTGACTCCGTAATGGGCTTCATCTGTACTTCAATAGCTTGTGAATCCCGAATATCTGTCTGATAAAGAATGAGCATTAGTTTGAGCTGTTGAGTAATGGAAATTTATCCGGACGTAAAAGCACCACCCATTCGGATGTCCGGGAGGTGGTGGCATTACAGAGGTCCATCATGAATGAATAGAACCACCACCCTACATTTCGCAACCTACAACTGCCGCAGTCTGAAAAGTGAAGATCGACTCCTGGAACTGCTGAATGAAGCAGAGAAAAAGTGGGATGTCATTGGTCACAGCGAAGTCAATAGAATATCAGAAGACTTCATAACACTCAAGGACGGACATTTATTCTATTACAGGGGCACCAAGGCTTGGAGGCGTTGGCTTCTTAATCAATAAGAATTGGAAAAATAATGTTATAAAATTGAAATTATTTTTGACAGAGTATGTACGCTCACACTCGAGATTAAAATTGTTTTTAAGTGTTACTCTGTTAGGTTAACGCACCGACAGTTGCAAACAGCGAAGAGGAGACCTCTCTCGGCACTGAACATGGTTACGAAGGACCACTACTATAAATGGGCAATATTAACGCTCTCGCAGGTAAGAAAGAAGCAGATAACTCTGTCGTAGGACAGCACGAACTCGGTCATTGAGATAAACGAGGTCACAGCCTGGTAGAATTTGCTGAATACACCAATATGCACATTACAAATATGTACCTCAAGAAAAATCCTACAAGGAAGTAGACGTGGATAGGTCCCAATGAAGTGAAAAACGAAATAGACTACATATTGGTAAAAAGTTATTGACTCTTCACAGTCAATAACTGAGAAGTATTGAACAACTTCAGCACCGGAAGTGACCACAGAATTGTGAGATGCAGAATGAAGATTAACATCAGAATAGAGCGAAAGAAGCTGATCAAATGTAGGAAACATGAGGAAAGTGTTACCAAATTAGAAGAAAATCTGAAAGTGTTCCAACTGGAATTCAGAAATTGGTTTCTACCACTTCAAGAGGAAGAACTGAACGCCAAAGTGATGGAAGTCGTGAACAGAACAGCTAACGAATTGGCTGAAAACCGAAGGACAGAATGATCAGTGAGAAAACTCAGCAAATGATGAAACTCCGAAAGGAATCAAAGAATTCATGTACGCGAGGGGATGACATCGAATACGCGGAGCTTTGCATGTTCGTCAGAAGGCCAAAGGAAGACGTAAGGAATTTCAACGAAAGAGTTGGGCAAGAAGTTTTAGAAAACAACAAGAGTATGAAGAAGGGCATAGAACGCCTAGCAACTGGAAAGAAACAAATCATAGCCGTACAGAAAAAAATGGTACAACAACCTACAACAAGCAAACAATACTTCACCAACCTATACAAGAAAACGGAAAATGTTGAAGAGGAAAGGCAAAACTCACGAAATCCCAGAAGTAATGGCGGCGATCAAACAGATGAGGAGTGGAGAAAAAGATGGAGCATTGGCAGAATATCTGAAATTGCCGTAACAAAGATTTCTCCCATTTTGGCGCAGTTATTCGCTAACTGTCCGAGGCAAAGTAGAATCCCCGAGAACTGGAACCATGTAAGAATTGCCATTTTGCACAAGAAAGGAAGCTAGAAAAATCTGAAGAATACCACCCCATCAGAGTCTCCTTCCTGCTGTCTACAAAACATTCGCGAGGTAAGTAGCAGCGCGACGCGGTCCTCCTATCGGTAAAAGCGTTCTGGCGAAAGGTCCATTTGTGCGCACCTGTCGATGAACTTTTAAAAATACTGCCATAGACGGAATACGGCAAAAACCGAAGTGAAACGCAAGGCAGAGCAGAGAATTCCAACGTCATTTCCGGCCGATGAGAAATACGCACAGCAACAGAAGATGTTTCAAGAATACTGGGTTCTTGTAAAACACTATTGATCTTCGCAGAGGCTAGTGCTCACTGAGGACTGAAGAGGATTTCCCCAACTTGATCCGTAACTCTGAAAAAACAACAGCATCTGTAGAACATGGAAAAGAGCAAAGTCATAACCGCCTCCAAACACTAGACATAATCCTCTATCGAAGCTGAAGGGATATTGGTGCAGAAGATGCGTGATTACACTTAGATTCCAACGGAAAAAATATATCTGACGAACATAAGTGAGATATAATCGAGTACTTCGATGGAAGGAAGCGGAAAGTGGAGAAAAGATCGATATGAAGAAGCTTTCAGTAATAGAATAGAATAGAAAACGAAATGACATAGACTAGGGACTGAGGAGGTCGAACTGACGGGATTTTATTCGATGAATGACAGATGATGGGTCACTAATTTGAGATGCATATGATAAGGCAACCCATACGATATTTTCATAACTAGATCTGAACTAGAAAGATTTCATCTAGAAACAAAGGACAACAATTAATACGAAAGCCATGAAAGACGAATATAAATTCCGATTGGATATACGAAAAAGATTTTTAAGACAGGAATGGGAAGAACTTGATCTTTAAAATAACGGATATTTGTAGAAAAATATCTCAGAACATCGGCAAAAGGGAAAAGTATACACTGAAGTATAACTGTAACAAGAAAAGTCGGGAATGAAATGACAAAATGCCGAACTTTTTATACTCCATCGTGTTTTTGTTTATTTGTCCAATAAATTTGATGAGAAATGCGTGTAAAGTTCGCTTTTCGCATCTGATGCAGACCATTTATTATTACAAACAAGTAGAACAATGTACACACAGCAAACATGCAATCCTATTTAAAATACCATAATAATACAAGAAAACAAAATATATCATAAATACCAATGAGGCAAACAAGTACACTGAAACTCTTATTGATCTTCTACATAACGGATCATTTTGTTATAAAAAAATCGATTTTTGAGCTTCACTCGGTGGTATTCCATGACAGAAAATTGGATATGGTATATTTGTATAAATAGATTTATTCTTTGTCAGCATGCTTTCGTCATTTTGTTCCAGTCAGGGTCGATTGAAGGTATATGACGTGCCTTAGGCAAAGAAAGCTCAGGTGTCCCGGTACATTTGTAATACTCAAACTTTGGTTTATATGAAGGTTTTTCTTAGTCTCAATCTCGCCCAAGTAAAGGCGTTATCTATTCTTATGCCCACAGAAACAACTTGAATGTCCAAAGTGTTAGCTCAAAAAGCCCGAGATAGTGGAAACGAAAATTAATAGTAAAAGATATTAATAATTCAGCATTAATTAACAGTCCACCTGTTCTCTTACCTTGTTCGGAATAAATTACACGAAGCTCGGGAATGGATTTCCAGTTTGTAATTACGTATGAAAGTAACTTTGACTTACTTTATACATTTTCTGCTCCGTTTTGCAGTTTTCCGTTGCAAAATCCAAAGAAGACCCCTTCGTAGCATTTAATAAGTGATAATGTTCAGATGGCAAGAATTCAACAAATATCCCTATTCAAAAATACCATGATAAAACAATAAAACAAAAAATACTATAATATAACAATGAGGCAAAGAAGTACACTAAACCCCTTGTCATCGAATGTAAATATAGTTTATCAGTGTCCATCCTCAAGTCCGTCACTAACTCCACAGATCAACTAAACACTAGCCAGTAGTTTTAATTTAGGAGAGAAGCATGTAACTCTCCTAAACCTATCCCAGTTGGCACAGCTTCCCCTTAAAGGTACGCACTCGCGGAGGAAAAGGCTCGGAATGCTTCTGCGGGAAGTGCGTTCCAATGCTCTGTGATTCTGTTAATTATAAATATTTATTGGTTCTTTGAGAAAGAGGTTCAATTTTATGTTCGTGGTCATTCCTGCTCAAGTAGGAGAGGTTCCTTGTCCTGATGTCTGATGGATTATCTGTGTAAGCATAGGCTTCCCAACCTAAAGAGTTTCCTTCTGCTTTCTAAAGATTCCCAACCTAGCTTTGCCAAAATTTCTTTATCAGTTACAGATCTCTTAAAATCGGTTTGAACATATGGCGTTAGCTCAGCTTCAAATTTGAAAGTATGGTCTTGCGAGACGGGCACAATGAGATTCTGATCATCGCATATGGTTTTTGATTCGTAGACTTTGATAAAATACATCGTTCTTCCTTAAAATTTTGCGTATTTGGAAACTAGTCGTCATAACGACTAGTTGAAATCGTGATTCTGAATATGATCATGCGAATATCTGCACTGAACAAGGAAAAATAAGTCATCGCAATCAATAACAAATAAGCGGAATTCAAATTCCATCGCACGAAATAAATCCCGAGAAGCAAACAATGATTGGTGATTTCCAATCCAAGCGTCGCCTCGGAGTCGCGCCAAGCGTCGCCAACGACGGCCATCGCCGTGCCACAGGTAGTCGGACCAATGGACAGCCTATTATAGGTTTGATATTCAACCTTTGCAGCATTCATCATCGAATCTGAGAGTGTACATCTATGACGGCCAATATCATAAGTAGAGAAAGTTGTTTTAAGCAGAGCCTCCTATGGGCGCATCGCACCCAGAACCGCGCCCAGCCTAACTGCCGCCCGGGTGCAAACTTAATTTTCCACCCCTTAAAATAAACTACCAAAACCATATATATCCTGATTTGCAGGTAAAAATTATAAGACTTTTAAAAACCACTGTTTAATGATTCCGTTCCCACCTTGCATTGGTAGCAAAACATCAGTGACACTTAATTATGCATATTCCGTACCATGACGTAGTCAATGATGATTATTTATTTATTTAATAATCATTGCAAGTTGGTCGGTGGACCAGGTGGCAATGGTCAAGGAGGACAAAATAATCATGACATCTGCGCGGCAAAGACGGGAGGAAAACCCCTCCAAAAACCTCACGTGAACATTCATGAGTTAATGGTTCACATTCCTTATACATTATTACATCTTAGCAGCAAAAGTCTCCGGAAGTGTCAATAAAATATGCAAAGATAACTGCAAGTAAGGAAATACTCCGACCAAATCGCTGGTAAAATCAAAATGAATAAGATTTTCTGGTACCTTAAATAAATCCTCTTCAGGTTTTGAAATATATATTTACTAGAGATTTGATCGGAGTCTTTCCTGATCTAACAGCTTTGCGTGTTTTATTGACACTTCCGGAGACTGTTGTTGCTAAAATAATGATGAATCCTGGAGAGTGTTGCCATCTTAGCTCGTGTGTTCGGATGCAATGGAATATCCATTCTGCGATAGTGACGCAAATAAATCCGACCAAAGCATCAATGCCTATACAAATTTGTACTCTGAGGTTCTGCCACTCAAATATCATGGCTATAACTGAGTTATTGTAATAACTATGTTATTGAGTGACGTCTTTCTCTCGAGCGGAACACTCTTTCCACAGAGCTTTCTCTTCTTCAATTGTTAATCCTCCCGTTAATTAACGCTCTTCATACGCGGTTCTCCCGCAACAGAGGACGAGCGTAAACACCCAAATCCACTGCTCGAATGAAAGCGGAATCGATGGCCCCTAATGTCTCCATTCATCTTCCAAGGATCATTTGAGCTCAGGTATCCGCGTGCCATCATCCGTCATCCCTCCGATAAACATCGACTGAGCACACACTTTATGCCAAGGAAAAGCAAATACTTCTCTGTTATCATGAATACATGCATGCATGTACTTTGATTGATGGATACACAAATTAACCACAGAGCAATCCATTCGGGCAGTATTTTAAAACATCAGTTCTTCGCAGTCTTGCAATGGACTAACAAATCGAAGCTGCAACCACTGCGGTTGAGGAATTGATATCAAGAATTAATAGAAACAAATTGCACACCAATTTCATTCTTATTTGAATTATTATTTCCCACTCTTCCTTCATGGAGGAAATAACAGAGAGTGTAGCAACAAACAATAGATAAGCAACGATAAATACCACCGCCACGCAGAAACATCTGAATGACGACGCGATAGACTAAAATAAAGCCCTCACACTTGTGCGTACACTTAAATTCCACCGATTATTACTACACCGATATATATACATATACACACATGCACACACACCTACACACTCTAACTGAAGAGCCCGTTGATTCTTAACTGGGAAATAGGGATAGAATTAAATTCAGTAGTCCTATTTGCACAAAATAAAAAATAACATTTCTCGTTTTAACTTATTTGTCTCTTAGGAGATAAACTCATATCTCTTTATATCAAACTGATTTTACAATTGTACATTATTATACATATTGAAACACATTCTGCCCAATTACGAGGGCTGTATGATAAGTACCAGTGTTAGGCGACTGATGGCACCACTGACACAAAATGTGTATGTAACGCAGGTACTTATCATACAACCTTCGTAAGTATTCTTTATTGTAAGAAATGTCATGTGAAATGAGTCATTTAAATGTATAATATTTATATCAATGGCATAATAATGTGATGTGGTACACATACGAGTATTATTATTATACTTCAAGTCTTAATTCACGAGAATACACAATTCTGTGCGCAAAAAATATAAAAATATATACCAAAGAAAAGTACACATTGCAATAGACGTAAAAAGGATACTCTAAGAATTCGATGGAAACATTTTTTTCAATTATTGCAAAAGTAACCAAAAATTCAAACTAAACTTTTCCCTAAGTTTAATTGGTAGGCTGTTAATAAGTACAAAATATAGAGGATAATACTCCGAAGCGAAAAATTTCAGATGCCGAAATTGTTGTGACGAACTTTTTATTTCCAATGTAAATATGTCAGTCCTCATACTTTTAACCTATGTATTGGATAATTATTAGTTTTTAATTTCTATGTTTCGTATGTTTGTGGATAGACTAGATGAATTGTTGTGCACAAATCCCACAATTACTAATGCATATATTGACGGAAGGCTGAGAATAGTATTCTTTTTGACAAGTGTTCCTCTATTTTGATTTCCTGCATATTTCAAAAATGTCCTGCGTATATCAAAAGGAAGAAATTTGAAGCGACCTAGCGTCGAAGCAATTCCCACACAATCAAAAACCATTTCGTGAAATGTCTACGCAGTAAAACTTACAAAAGCAACGTGCGTTTAAGAGTGACACATTTCCTCGACTTACAAATCACAAAGAGAATAGAGGTGAGTTATCTTCGCCACCTTACGGACGTGTATCTCTAATCTGACCCACATAAGCATTCCTCGATAACCTTCTCCTGATGACACAAGGTGTCAGCACTTTAGCCCTTGCAATCTCCGCACGCAGGTTAATAACCACCGTGACTTCACCACCATTTCTTATCTCTTCACATGAATCATACTAATAACTGAGTCACTCTCGCTTTATTCGCACTTTCTTGATCTTAATATATATATATATATCGAACAATGCGAATGTTGGCCTTCGTTAGGGAACCGAGAGACATTGTCGAATGCGCGTTCTTATTACATTAATCGCCAATCTCAATTGACTTTGCATGGAACAAACCGCAATAGAAATCTTGTTCCGTCATTTACACTTTGGACAATCTTTCGATTATAAATCCGTGTTAAAAAAACAAAATAAATACTTTCAAATTTCTCTAATTATCACATTCTTCAGGTAAAAATGTTTGAGGAACAACAATGACATGCGACAATTTAGTGATCATCGTCCTACTAATGGATTAATTCTAAATTATCTCAATACAAATACAAGTTGCATTCATACAGCTTTGGACTTTCCCAATTGTCGTAGTGCAAAGTTTCAGAACGGATTCTATTTTTCTATAAAACTTTGTTGAGCACTGTCTATAACGTTCTGGCGTCGAACCAAGGACCACTTATAGTAGTGTTATTACTTGTTACGCTATGGAGTAAGGACTTTTCAAGCGGCAAAGACTTCTGAAAGTAACGGAATAACGAATTCGGAGTTTCCTATAGATTCCTTAAGCACGAAAATTTGACCCGCCCTGCCATGAACTGTGAACCTAAAGCATATAGAAATGCCATACAAATATATCTATTTAGAAAGTGCTGCAAAAGAAATATTAAAATCCTCCAAAGTATTTAAAACGAGTAAAATTTCAGCTGACCAAGTATGGGACCCAGGATCTTTACGTTAATGTCCGTTTAAATTACATACAAAAAATTCACGCTCATTTGAGCAATAGTTTATTTGACACATTGCTGATTTAACGATCAAATTCTAATTTTAGAAATGATTAATTACGTAAAACTTTTTACAACCTTTTTTGCCAATGATTCAATCAAGCGACAGTTTTTCAGTTTTATTGTAAGAATTCATCCGATAAACTTACACATCCCAGACTTTTATCTCTGACGAATGTTTATAAATCTCATCGGCTGTACTATTTCTGTTTACTATTAAGTAAATATAAGGGAACAACAGGATGGATTTATTGAAATAACTATGTTATTGAGTGGCGTCTTTCTCTCGAGCGGAACACTCTTTCCACAGAGCTTTCTCTTCTTCAATTGTTAATCCTCCCGTTAATTAACGCTCTTCATACGCGGTTCTCCCGCAACAGAGGACGAGCGTAAACACCCAAATCCACTGCTNCTAGGATGGCGTGCTATCGGAAGGAACAACCATATTCTGAAGTCAAAAATGCCAATAGTCTTGAAGAGAAAGTTCTTCAACCAATGCATTCTACCAGTTTTGACATATGGAAGTGAAACATGGGTGTTAAACTCAGCAATAACCAGCCACAGCGACGACTACACAAAGAGGTATGGAACGATGTATGCTTGGAATCACAAGAAGAGACAGGAAACGCTACACCCGGGTTAGGAAGAAAATAGGAGTGACAGACATCATAGATAAGGTAAGATCACTGAAATGGATGTGGGCAGGCCATGTTGCAAGGAGAAACGACCACTGATGGACATCAGCAGTTCTGAACTGAATACCAAGAGATTTGAAGAGACCAAGAAGAAGGTCTCACTTCCATATGTCATTCCCATGTGTGCATTTCTTTTGGGAACATTTTAAACGTCTGGAGTCGAACCGGGGACAGGTGAATAATAAGCAGTCTATTATCTGTTGGGGGAAGACATTTAACAATCTTCAAAGTTTGAAAGTTGTGCGACATCTTGTTCTCGAGTTTTAGGCGAACATATACACACAAACTTACATATACACACACGCATAAAAACTTTCTCCTCTACACATAAGATTTAATATTACATAGCACTGAAGTGTAATTTAACGGCCTGATTAATTGTAATCGAATCCACATGCCTTGTGTATGCGATGATGATACAACCCTAACCTTTGTTTTAATTAAAATGATAAATTCTTAAGCTTTATATCCGCCAGTCAAATATCATTTTCTCGTCCTGACTTTACATAAATCGTTCTGATTTTTGGTTGGTGCAGAAATCAAATCCCCTGGTCGTAATCGTCCGCAGGATATCGATTGACGGCGTATTTCCCCAAAATACTGCATTACGAGCTCAATGAAGCACAGAATCGCTTGAGGTAGAGCAGGTCCGAGTTGTGGACAAGCTGGGTTTCTTTTGTGCGACTCCCCTTCGACGAAGGTATAAAAATGGGGATTGAGGGAGGAGTCCCACGGGGCACGGCGCTGGGGCCGCAAAAGAGATTGGAAGACCAAGGGTTGGAAATATGAAATGCGTGATCGTACCGATTCCTAGGAGGAAAAATAAGAGGCGTTCAATAATCCATCCAGCCTATCTACCTTGTTATACGACCCTCAATTGTTCCGCGTTTCCCAGATACTTGTTTACTTGGGATGGGAAAGAGGGAGATGAGGCTGAAGTTCCTCAATATATTCTGACAAAAGATGTTCTCGGATAACGTAGATGCTCCGCTTCCCCTTGCTAAACCGCAGAAACTGAAAAAAGAAAGACACTTTGAGGGAAAGAATATATGCTAGGACTGCTTAAAATCTCATGTTATGGGATAGGTGCAAAATATGCAAAAACCGAAAGGCAAAATATAAGCGATAAGAGAATGCGGTAAGCCCTCTCATCAGACCTTTAATGGATATTGACGATGCAGCGGCCCCTTACGTATAACTTAATTCACATTTCATACCCGGAGATTTGATCTCCACCGACATAAGTCACCTTTCCTTTTCTGTTATCATATGAAAACATTTTCAAATGAATGGTCATAGTATGCATTTCGCTGATTCTGTTGAATAATCGACGCGAATAATGCTTTACATTGGCACAGTGCACCAAGAAATATACTAGGACATGCTATGAGTGAAATGGAGTAACTGATTAACACCCTTAATAGCAAAACGAATCTATGACAACTTTCTAATCTGCAAATTAATTAAATTAAAAATGATCTGATAGGAAATAGCATCTGAGGCAATCGTCTCATCATTATTATAACCTAACATTATAAATTTGTAATGTAACTATTATAGTAAACGCCCCCGTCAAGCATGACGGAACTCAATTTAATTTAAATATTAGTCCGTTATCGTATATGTCCTCCTAAGCAAGAAAGTGTTAGTCATAAGTCCATAATCACTCAATATATTTGTTACTGATCGATANATTATTATTAATTTTCGAAATGAGTGACATCAGCAGGCGATGGGACGCATTTATAACGAAGAACCCTCTCAACCGACGATCATTTGATAATTAAAATAGAGTTCTTCAGGGCGTCGAAATTGAATAGGGATAAGTTCGTAAGCTCTACGATCTCTATTTGAATTTCGAGATGAACATTCTCAATTTGCCGCTGTTAATCGTGGCGGAGGAATGCTAACGGAGATGTTCAACCTTGCTAAGAAGGCTTTAACAATATCTCCGACCAAAAGGCGAAAGTGATATACACCAACCGGCAGTAGGACAGCCTGGCGAATCGTTTTATCAACGAATGTTATTTCAATTCCCAAGAAGAGCCTGCCGTCAGGACTGTCCCGAGGGAACAGTCCGAGAGTTTGTCCGAAAACAAACCGAAGACCAGCCCGGACACCCTGTCTATATGATCGGTGAATTCTTACCACCAGAAGAGATATTGAAATATAATAGAGTAAACATCTTTTAAAAAGCCGTGAAACAGAATCAGTGAACTCAGCAGACCATCGGTTCTCCGGAAGTAAAGGCACCATTTGAATGCTTGGGAGGTGATGACATTAAAGAAGTCCATCCGAAGAAAACCTATTATTATTATTAGTATTAGCCAGCACTTCGCGGCACAAACAACTTTAACACCGGAAGTGATCACAGAATTGTAAGACGCGATATGAATATTAACCTCTGAATGGAATGAATGATGATTGATTTCATGCCAAATTTGATGTGTCACGAATAAAAATATGCTATGAAATTACAAAGTGAAGTCTTTAGAACAGCACGTGAAAGAATTTAAGTTGGAACTGAAGATGAAGATCTCGGATCTTCAAGTTTAACTGGAGACGAAAGTCATGGATTAAATGAGCAAAATTGAAGAGCGCACCAAGAAATGCCAAGTAATTTCAGAGAGAAAAGTCGACAATGATGAAAACAACGAACTGAAGAGTTCACTCGTAATCATTTTTATAAATTCATCTGAAGAAAGAAAACATTTTCAACGAAAGAGTTGCGAAAAAGCATGAGGAAGACTACACGACTCGAGGCAGTGGAATATGACAGTGGATGTTAACTACAGAGAAACGAGATGTCACCAAAACACACGGCACACGAGGCAGAAGCAGAATACTTAAACAAACTATATGAGAAGTCTGAAAACGTTGAAGAGAAAACAAACTCGCATGAACATTCTTTGAGTTAGTATATCACGCGAGGTCAAGAGACTGAAGACGCAGTCATACGGTGAATTGAGAATTCAGCGTATGACTGCGACATTTCCAACACTAGGTAACAGCCTCTTTTGCTGAATAGGCATCCCGGTTTCCTTATTATAATTATATTTATCTAATTACAGATATTATCCGATGATTGACATTTTGTAAATTCAAAAATTTTATGAAACGCTTAACTTCCTATTTTTCCACCATCCCTCTTTTGTGCTCTCAAATGACACAGAATTAGTCAAGGATCGATCTTCGTAACGTTGCATTCTTCATTTCAAACTTCTTCACTTTCCAGCGAAATTCCTTTTTTTCTATTCGCGAATCAATTTTCTGCCTTTGTTATAACTGCCATTCTCGCCGTACGTGCAGTGCTAAACACATTACAGCCGAAGGTTTCAATCTGCGAAAGAAACGACCGGTGAGCTGGGATTATCGACACACGTTTAAATCTCTTCCCCACCCAACGCCGCTTTGCCCTTAGGTAAACGTTTTCTTTCAGATGATCTCGGCCCATTTTATTTCCCTACACAATAGGCCTTCCGCCCCAACTGCTGATTGCACCTTTACGCCAAATGGTTATCAATGGGAGGAAGGGGGTGGGGGGCAGGTGCACGCCCAGGACCGCACGCGTCCACCGAAAGAATAGCGCGCCTTTGGGGTGCCGCGTCCACGCGTGCATAATCCCCCTCCTTTGTGATGCTGCGCGCGGCTAGGGGACCAGGGCCGTACTTTATTAATTTACTAGCTGCGATTCCCGTCAGCGAATAATATTCCTGCAAAATTCGAATTTTTGCTACATTGGCCATCGAGATGACGGCGTTTGAAAGTAAATAATATTTGGGACAGCATTTGTACATGTCAAAAAAATGCAGAGAAATTTCAAAATTCAAACAATGTTCAACGATAAAGTTTTAATCTTGAATGAAATCTCATAAGCCACACTCCGACTTTAGTGCTAATGTTTGGGTTAAACTTTGTTAATGTTAGCTTATTTACCTCCCAAATAAAGACGTTTTGTTATTACTATTATTATGAATTTTGTTAAATTACGTTATATTTTTTAAGTTACTAACATCAATAATTGTTCAAGCGGTCAGTGCAATAATAACATAAAATTGTTATAATGTTTAGTTTACAATTTATGCAGTAATACATTTGTGGCTGTTTAACATATATATTTAATGTTTCTTAGTTTAGATTACATACCATGTTGAGAGTTGTACTTAACAAAACTGAAATACTGAATGAAAATCTTTGTTATCAGTGCAATAGTTAACTGGCTCAGGAGGACCATAATGGTTAAATTTTCTATACTTGCAATGAATTCAACCAGTTTTGATATAACCTCTGTTTTGATACTCTTTAATGTATCAAGGTAAAATTGAAAAACTTTCGTATGGATTGATGTAAGTAGTTATTGTAATAGGGAACAGTTAATGTATTGTAAGATTTGATTTGTTAATACATCTATTATTGATTATTTAAAAAATATAATAGTATTGTTATAATTTTATTATCATTATTATTAATTTTCGAAATGAGTGACATCAGCAGGCGATGGGACGCATTTATAACGAAGAACCCTCTCAACCGACGATCATTTGATAATTAAAATAGAGTTCTTCAGGGCGTCGAAATTGAATAGGGATAAGTTCGTAAGCTCTACGATCTCTATTTGAATTTCGAGATGAACATTCTCAATTTGCCGCTTTTAATCGTGGCGGAGGAATGCTAACGGAGATGTTCAACCTTGCTAAGAAGGCTTTAACAATATCTTCGACCAAAAGGCGAAAGTGATATACACCAACCGGCAGTAGGACAGCCTGGCGAATCGTTTTATCAACGAATGTTATTTCAATTCCTAAGAAGAGCCTGCCGTCAGGACTGTCCCGAGGGAACAGTCCGAGAGTTTGTTCGAAAACAAACCGAAGACCTGCCCGGACACCCTGTCTATATGATCGGTGAATTCTTACCACCAGAAGAGATATTGAAATATAATAGAGTAAACATCTTTTAAAAAGCCGTGAAACAGAATCAGTGAACTCAGCAGACCATCGGTTCTCCGGAAGTAAAGGCACCATTTGAATGCTTGGGAGGTGATGACATTAAAGAAGTCCATCCGAAGAAAACCTATTATTATTATTAGTATTAGCCAGCACTTCGCGGCACAAACAACTTTAACACCGGAAGTGATCACAGAATTGTAAGACGCGATATGAATATTAACCTCTGAATGGAATGAATGATGATTGATTTCATGCCAAATTTGATGTGTCACGAATAAAAATATGCTATGAAATTACAAAGTGAAGTCTTTAGAACAGCACGTGAAAGAATTTAAGTTGGAACTGAAGATGAAGATCTCGGATCTTCAAGTTTAACTGGAGACGAAAGTCATGGATTAAATGAGCAAAATTGAAGAGCGCACCAAGAAATGCCAAGTAATTTCAGAGAGAAAAGTCGACAATGATGAAAACAACGAACTGAAGAGTTCACTCGTAATCATTTTTATAAATTCATCTGAAGAAAGAAAACATTTTCAACGAAAGAGTTGCGAAAAAGCATGAGGAAGACTACACGACTCGAGGCAGTGGAATATGACAGTGGATGTTAACTACAGAGAAACGAGATGTCACCAAAACACACGGCACACGAGGCAGAAGCAGAATACTTAAACAAACTATATGAGAAGTCAGAAAACGTTGAAGAGAAAACAAACTCGCATGAACATTCTTTGAGTTAGTATATCACGCGAGGTCAAGAGACGATTCACTGATTCTCAGAAGAGAATTAATTTCATCTGAATTGAGAATTCAGCGTATGACTGCGACATTTCCAACACTAGGTAACAGCCTCTTTTGTCTTTTGGCCTCGCCGGCGCACATATTCATCGGTAAGTACGAACGAATCGTACAAGGAACCGTCATTACACACGAAAATTAAGAACAGTTGCCATTCACAATCCACACTTCCAAATGCACTTCAACTGCCCAATAAAATGAATGGCGTGAATTCGTGGAATTTTGCACACATTTTCAATGAAAGAGCACTGAATAATTTCCACCTCAGGTTTATTTCACGAACGGTTTCGTCAACGGGTTGAACACCGGAAGATGACCCGTTGACGAAACCGGTCGTGAAATAAACCTGAGGTGGAAATTATTCATTTTGCTCTTTCATTGAAAATGAATTCAATTACCCCATTTTGGGAAACAATGCAGTATATGAAAGAGGCAGTGCAAATACAGGAAGAAGTTAAAGTAAAGATTTTAGTAATTTAAGGCCAACCTCTCCTCCATCAGCCAACGAAAAGACGAATATTTTGTCGATAAATAAATGCAGTGTTTAGCAAAATATGCATAATTTCCAAAAATAATTTGCTTTCGTAGATTCAAAACTAAATGCAAATTTGAAATGAGGAGTAGCGAGAGGCGGAAAGAGTGAGGAATGAGTGAATTTGGGTGAAAAACAAACGATGTTCGACTGATATTTGAAATAAAGGGTTTAACACGTTGGCTTGGGCGCATTCAAGGGAATAGTGATGACTTAAATGGTAAATTCCTCTTTCCAAATGAAACACTATATGTGCCATGTTATGTATTATGTTATTACCATGTATCATGCTACTTTTACTTAATGTATATTTTCAAATTTATAAATTTTTAACGAAAAAATTGTAACTTTAAAGTAGGGTGGTAATGTAACCATAAGCATTAAACAAACAAACTTTGAAACAGATTTTCCCTTTGCTCTGTTAGCGTTACAATTGTTTTGTATCAATAAAGTGTTCTATTCTATCCTAATTGAACTTTAAATAGAAGAAATTTAAGAGTAAAAGGAAGTTCATGAAAAGCGGAATGCGGTGACGTGTTGAGGAGCGGTGCCAAAAAGCGATGCAACATTCTTTCGTGGGCAATATAAAAGTATGTATGTCAGGAAAGAACAGTAGTTGTAAAGCGGTAATACAGCCGTCGCTCAAAGTGTAATTAGAATATTCACTACATGACAACCATATTGGCAAATCAGTGGAACTGAAATGAAAATGTGAGCGGAATCAATTCACGTGTCGTAAACGGATGACGCAATGAGTAAAGTCCGTGGCGCGTGGGCGAAGATAAGACACCAATAAATGGAAGAAAACACGAAAATCGATGATGAAGATGAAGAGCGGTTAATTCTTAGTGTCTGACTACGCTTCAAATCAATATAATAGGGTCGGATGAGGCAAATGATGATATTTGCAGCAGACCTGTTTGCAATCCTCACATATGGTTGACGACAAATTCAGAGGTACCAACATTACTCCTTAGGAAGAATGCAAAATGTCCTCAGACATAATCCTAGGTGGGCACGTCTAGGTAAAAAGTCACCTCGACTAGGGACGGATTAAAGCTGTCAGAAGCACAGGCACCAGAGTGAGGCTCCCACTTGGAATTGTGAGTAAGAATTCAGGTTTTTCATAAATGTACATCCCCTCTCAGTCGCTTCAGTAGGACAAGAATAAATAAACAAGCTTTAAATTACGTTTGATATTTGAATTACATTGTTAGTAGTAGTATTATTAAAAGTGCTTCGACAGGTCATTTCGCACGTAGGCCCCCACCGGGAATCGAACCCGGAACCGCTTTCGCTGAAGTTGAACGCGAGGCCCACTTGGCTATCAGGAGCCCAATTACATTGTTATTTCCATTAATTACAAAGAATTATGGGTAGACAATCTAATATATCCTATTAACATGTTATGTAGAATTAACAAATATAAAAACTGATATCTTGAAGAGAAAAAAACTAGAACAATCTAACTGAGAATTAATTAGCACAGTCTTACTGAGGCCCCCCATCTGGTTGAGACCCCAGCCAGCGCCAATTGCAGCTAATTATAAATCCGTGACCTCAACGCCCATATTTTACACACATTTTAACCGGCGGAAGAAGCTGGAATTTAAACATGGAAAATAGCATTCCATAAATATTGCATTGTTGAGTATGGGCATTAAATAAAAAACCAGTGCGCTTTTGAAAAGAGTAAAATGCTACGGAATCCATGAAATAGAGTTTCACAAATTTGCTAAAATTTTATTTTTTTTATTTGCAATTTGCAAAACAAGTGAAAACGCAAACACAACTTCGCAAATAAATTTTTCTCGAAGGTATCAATGATAATCACCATCGTAAAAATATAAATACGCTAATCATTCGCAAATAGTCGATATGTAAAAATAGTGTATGGATAACAGATACTGGGACCTTTAGTGGAAAATAAAGTAATCGCAAGGAATACCTCGATTCTGTGTTTCTCTCAATGCTTGAGAATGAAAAGTGGAGATATAATTCAATGGGATCGAAAAAGTTCGCTATTTAAGGCGCCAATGACATACTGTTCCACAACTTCTTAAAGTTTTTTCCCGCAGTTGAATTGCTGTCTTTCTCTGGCGACCCCACTTCTGATAGAATTCGTGCCCCGCCCTCTATTCTCGGTGCCGGAAATTACTTTTGGGGGAAGGACGGAAGTGTGACACTTTTGATCGCCTCCCCCACAACCCTTTTCTCCTTCAAAAAAATATACCCGTACGCGGTGTCGAAGAATTTTTGATGAAATTTCCATATTTTTTTATTCAATGAATTAACTTGGGAGGCGTGCGTGACTACTTGAGTGAAACTGGTGTTCCCTTCGATGGAAAGAGGACGTGTTCAAAATGGATAAGTGTCGATGGCGCTCTGATTGATGCGGCAGACTTCCGAAACTGATCTTCCCTTCGCACCTTCATTTTTATCGATAGTTTGTATGCGCCTCCTTACGTGTGCTGAAATTAGATGAGCATTTACATTTACATCTATCAACTCCTATATATATATATATATA